>JAZHYW010016264.1:0-17919 GCA_037355805.1 Ixodes ricinus
AAACTCAAACTCTTTATTTCTCTCCGTTTGGAGAGGGGAGACAGAGAAAAAAGCAACTCAGTTGTTGCTTGACGAGCCTCTGCCTCCCCACAGCAGCGAAAGAGGACAGCATGCACATACACATAATGTTTGTTTTTCACCATCACACTGATAGCACAAAAATAAACAACATTAGATGGGGGAGGGGGAAAGGGGGAAAAGTAATCGATTTAGCCAAGTTTACAAATTCCAGGGGCACTCTCTCACAAACATGGAACGTATATTTTTTATGGTTTCATTCAAAACTTCTACATTCAACTCACTCAGGCGATTTAAAAAACGAGGTACTATATATTTCAACGTCTGATTACCGTAGTTCGTTCTGGAGTGCGGCACTAACCATGCGTCTGCAGACCTAGTTTCATAGGTAACCTCCCTTATCCTAAGGTTGGAAATAGACATGAATATATTTTCTTTTTGGCGAAAAGATTTTTTCAATGCAAGAAAAAGTTTATAATAATACTGATTAGGAATCTGTACAATATTCAATTTAATAAATAATGGACTAGTATGACTATTATACTCAGTATTACATATAATACGAACCGCTTTTTTTGTAGAGTATGAATCAGTTTTATGCTTGTAGAGGTCGTATTCCCCCATACCAAGAAGCAATAATTATATTTTGAGTAGAAGAGGGAATTGTATATAAGAAGCATAACCGAAATCGGGATGATGTGGCGATATTTATACATAATACCTACAACTCTTGATAATTTTTGACATGTCTGTTGTACAGTTTCGTCCCATGACATGTATTGATTAAATATAATTCCGAGAACTTTTACGCTTTCAACTATATCTATACAGTGTGTACCAAGAGAAAGAATGGACGTATAGAAACAGTTTGTATTTCGTGATCTAAAAAATACGGCTTTCGTCTTACTGCCATTTATTTTTAATGAATTTGAATTTGTCCAGGCATTTAATTTTTCCAAAAAATTATTTGCGGCACTTATAATCTGATCAGTATCATCACCTGAAAAGAATATACTAGTATCATCAGCGTAAATAATGAGACTTACATTTTTATCAATATTTACGATGTCATTGATGTATAGATTAAAAGAAGTGGTCCCAGAATGCTCCCTTGTGGTACGCCGGCAGTCTGTTTCCTAAGATCCGATTGTTTTTTATTTATTTCAACACACTGGTACCGATAACTAAGATAACTTCTAATCATATCTAGAGCAACGCCACGAATGCCATAAATATGCAGCTTTTGAAGTAACGTGTCATGATTAATCCGGTCGAACGCCTTTGAAAAATCTATGAATACTCCGAGTGTTAATAACTTTTTTCAATATTGTTTAAAATTAATTCCTTTTGTTTTAACAAGGCAAGTTCGGTAGAGAAACCCCTCCTAAATCCGTATTGACAGGGCGTTAAAATAGAAAACTTTTCGCAGAAACTATACAGCCTTTGATGTATTATTTTTTCAAGAGCTTTTGAAAATATCGGCAAGACAGAAATCGGTCTATAATTTTCAAGGTTGTTTTTATCTCCAGCTTTATATAGCACAGAGACCTTTGCTACCTGCATTTTTGAGGGAAAGTTCCGTTCTCAATTGCTAGATTAAAAATATGTGTTAAACAAGGAACAATCCAACGCAAAACATGCTTGATAGGTTTAATTTGAAAATCATATATATCGGAGCTCTTACTATTTTTTAAGCTTTGGAAAACAGAAAATACTTCTTGTTCGTCGGTTGAAAACAGTAACATACTATGTGAAACCTTCTGGACATACCTAACGGCATCCGCACAGTGTACACTCTGGAAAAGTGTAGCAAAATGCTCACTAAACTTTTTGGCCAAAGCAACCCCTTTTACAACGATACCTTCGATTTTAATTTCCGTTACTTTATCCGCATGCCACCCTTGTTTTATTAACTCATTTACTTTTTTCCATACTACCTCGGATCTCTTGTCATATTTAAATAAATTATTGAAATACACGCGTTTCGCCTGCCTTAAAGTTTTTGTTAATTGATTTCTAAGTTTCTTAAATGCAACCAAGATGTTAACATCTTTAGTGTGCACGAATCTGTGGTAGAGATTATTTTTCTTATTTATCATTTTTTTATTTCGGGTGTAACCCAAGGTTTACGAGACTTTCGAGGAACCCTATGCAATTCATAAGGAAAGCAGCGATCATATATCATTTTAAACCTTTCAAGAAAACAATTAAATGCTTCGTCAGCAGACACGCTAGAAAGCACCGCACTCCAGACTACGGAACTTATCTGTTGTTCAAAAAGATCAAGGTTTCTAGCGCTTATATTTCTAAAATAAATCTGATCATCACATATTTTTTTGAAACTGTAGTCTACATTTGCAAGCATATAGATTGGAAGGTGGTCACTAATAGTTTCCCCAACCACTCCAGCAATTACGTCCGTTTCTGAAATATTTGTTAAAAATAAATCCAACAACGCCGTATTTCGGGGTGTAATGCGAGTAGGCTGGGATATAACGTTGAAGAGTCCGTATGACTGGTATAAGGTCAATAGCTCAGTTTTATGTAAGGACGACGCAAGCATGTCTATGTTAAAATCACCTCCAAAACAGACAGTCAATTTGTTTTCACCAAGAAACTTAAAATACACGTCGAGAAACTCAAGAAAGGATGAGATATTACCACTTGGCGGGCGATAGACAACAGAAAAAACAGTTTTTGCATGCTGTACAGTTAGTATTTCATAATCGCTTGTAATAGCTGTAAAGTCACTTATAAGTGTGCACTCAAGACCTCTTTTTACATGTATACATACTCCGCCTCCTACTTTATTGGTTCTGTTTGCACTAAATATTTCGTAATTCTCAAGTCTATCTACTTCTTCGGTATTTTTATACCATGTTTCACTGAGCATAATAACATCAAAAAGAAAATTAAAACCATCCAAAAATATGTTTAAGTCATCAAATTTATTCCGTATCGATTGCACATTTAGGTGAAAGAAAGAAAGTGGCGCCTTTGGTTGGTTCTTGAAAACAATTTCGATTTCACTTCTTAACGAAAGAGTCTTATCATTCATAGCAAAAGAAGAAAAAAATACAACTACCAGCAGCGAAAAACTACACAAGTGTTTGCAAGTCATCTACAGTTTTCACTACATGTGCTTGTGCCCCATCCTTTTCCCTTACCAGTACTTTTCCATGCTTGTACCAAACGTATTGGTACCGTCTTGCCTTTGCCCATTCTCTCGTTTCCCAAAGAAGTGTTTTATCCTGGTTTGTTAAGTTTTCCAAGATGTACGCTTTGCTACGAACTCGCTTTAAGTTCACTCGCTTCTCGAGCCACAGATCCCGAGTTGCTTGATTTGAAAAGCGAACCAAAATTCCGGGTGTCTTATCAGGACGCGAGGGAAGCCGATGCATGGCCATGATTTGATCAGCTGTCAAGTCAGGCACTTCCAGTTGCTTTGCAAGGTCATTTATCTTATCCAAAAGGTTTTCCTGTTCGCTCACGGGGATCCCGTGTATTTCAAGGTTTTGCCTGCGGCTCCTCCATTCAAGGTCGTGAACTTTTTGTTTTAACCTGTCAATCTCCGCTGTTGGTTCCGTTTTTTCCAAGTGCGTCACCCTTTTCTTTAAGTTTTTTATTTCCCCGTCGTGTTCATCCATTTGCTTCAGCACTGCATCATATTTCGCTGACATGTGCTGAAGTGATTGTTCCATGGCATCCACTGTTTCTTTTAAGTTTAATAGGGTGTCTAGTTTGGCGTTCATGCTGACCAGCATAGCAGCCACATCTAGATCTTTGTTTTGTTTGCTGCTCTGACTGCCTCGAGACTTAGCTATTTTACATGTCTGGCAGCGCCAGGTTTTACGTGAAGCAACACGTGACTCTTCCGAAACGCCAGAACAAGTGCCTATATGGTAAGAGTACTGGCACTCTACGCATGTGATTTGCAAGCCTTTTTCCGGAAAGGCTTGACTGCAATGTAGACAGATATCTTTCGAGTCATCTGCCATGTTGAAGCATCTGTCAAGTATCGCAACACAGCAAGAAATAACAGAAAGAATTTCAGCGGAAACAGCAGGAACAACAGCAGCAGCAGCAGCAGCAGCAGATGGTAAAGATAAATATCAGTTTGTACAAAGCAAAATAGTACCAACCTGCAATGGCGAAAAAACGTTGCTTAGGTTCCAGCGTAACCTGCTGCCACTGCCGCTGTGTCCCTCAGGGCCGAGAACCGCTGTCTTTATACTGTCGATGCAGCCGAGGTCAATGGCATCGGAACCAATCACCGCTCGAACAGGTGGGCGTATTCAGATGCAGGCAGCTGATTTCCTCGCCGTGATAATGCTTCGCCACAAACGACGCCGGGCAACAGAAATCCAGCACCGGAGATGACTCAGACTGATGCTGTCGCAACGGTGAGGGTTGAAGAACAGTACTGCCGCAAACTGCAATGGCGAAAAACGTTGCTTAGGTTCCAGCGTAACCTGCTGCCGCTGCCGCTGTGTCCCTCAGGGCCGAGAACCGCTGTCTTTATACTGTCGATGCAGCCGAGGTCAATGGCGTCGGAACCAATCACCGCTCGAACAGGTGGGCGTATTCAGATGCAGGCAGCTGATTTCCTCGCCGTGATAATGCTTCGCCACAAACGACGCCGGGCAACAGAAATCCAGCACCGGAGATGACTCAGACTGATGCTGTCGCAACGGTGAGGGTTGAAGAACAGTACTGCCGCAAACTGCAATGGCGAAAAAACGTTGCTTAGGTTCCAGCGTAACCTGCTGCCACTGCCGCTGTGTCCCTCAGGGCCGAGAAACGCTGTCTTTATACTGTCGATGCAGCCGAGGTCAATGGCATCGGACCAATCACCGCTCGAACAGGTGGGCGTACCCCGATGCAGGCAGTTGATTTCCTCGCCGTGATAATGCTTCGCCACAAACGACGCCGGGCAACAGAAATCCAGCACCGGAGATGACTCAGACTGATGCTGTCGCAACGGTGAGGGTTGAAGAACAGTACCGCCGCAAACTGCAATGGCGAAAAAACGTTGCTTAGGTTCCAGCGTAACCTGCTGCCACTGCCGCTGTGTCCCTCAGGGCCGAGAAACGCTGTCTTTATACTGTCGATGCAGCCGAGGTCAATGGCATCGGACCAATCACCGCTCGAACTGGTGGGCGTACCCCGATGCAGGCAGTTGATTTCCTCGCCGTGATAATGCTTCGCCACAAACGACGCCGGGCAACAGAAATCCAGCACCGGAGATGACTCAGACTGATGCTGTCGCAACGGTGAGGGTTGAAGAACAGTACCGCCGCAAACTGCAATGGCGAAAAAACGTTGCTTAGGTTCCAGCGTAACCTGCTGCCACTGCCGCTGTGTCCCTCAGGGCCGAGAAACGCTGTCTTTATACTGTCGATGCAGCCGAGGTCAATGGCATCGGACCAATCACCGCTCGAACTGGTGGGCGTACCCCGATGCAGGCAGTTGATTTCCTCGCCGTGATAATGCTTCGCCACAAACGACGCCGGGCAACAGAAATCCAGCACCGGAGATGACTCAGACTGATGCTGTCGCAACGGTGAGGGTTGAAGAACAGTACCGCCGCAAACTGCAATGGCGAAAAAACGTTGCTTAGGTTCCAGCGTAACCTGCTGCCACTGCCGCTGTGTCCCTCAGGGCCGAGAAACGCTGTCTTTATACTGTCGATGCAGCCGAGGTCAATGGCATCGGACCAATCACCGCTCGAACAGGTGGGCGTACCCCGATGCAGGCAGTTGATTTCCTCGCCGTGATAATGCTTCGCCACAAACGACGCCGGGCAACAGAAATCCAGCACCGGAGATGACTCAGACTGATGCTGTCGCAACGGTGAGGGTTGAAGAACAGTACTGCCGCAAACTGCAATGGCGAAAAAACGTTGCTTAGGTTCCAGCGTAACCTGCTGCCACTGCCGCTGTGTCCCTCAGGGCCGAGAAACGCTGTCTTTATACTGTCGATGCAGCCGAGGTCAATGGCATCGGACCAATCACCGCTCGAACAGGTGGGCGTACCCCGATGCAGGCAGCTGATTTCCTCGCCGTGATAATGCTTCGCCACAAACGACGCCGGGCAACAGAAATCCAGCACCGGAGATGACTCAGACTGATGCTGTCGCAACGGTGAGGGTTGAAGAACAGTACCGCCGCAAACTGCAATGGCGAAAAACGTTGCTTAGGTTCCAGCGTAACCTGCTGCCACTGCCGCTGTGTCCCTCAGGGCCGAGAAACGCTGTCTTTATACTGTCGATGCAGCCGAGGTCAATGGCATCGGACCAATCACCGCTCGAACTGGTGGGCGTACCCCGATGCAGGCAGTTGATTTCCTCGCCGTGATAATGCTTCGCCACAAACGACGCCGGGCAACAGAAATCCAGCACCGGAGATGACTCAGACTGATGCTGTCGCAACGGTGAGGGTTGAAGAACAGTACCGCCGCAAACTGCAATGGCGAAAAAACGTTGCTTAGGTTCCAGCGTAACCTGCTGCCACTGCCGCTGTGTCCCTCAGGGCCGAGAAACGCTGTCTTTATACTGTCGATGCAGCCGAGGTCAATGGCATCGGACCAATCACCGCTCGAACTGGTGGGCGTACCCCGATGCAGGCAGTTGATTTCCTCGCCGTGATAATGCTTCGCCACAAACGACGCCGGGCAACAGAAATCCAGCACCGGAGATGACTCAGACTGATGCTGTCGCAACGGTGAGGGTTGAAGAACAGTACCGCCGCAAACTGCAATGGCGAAAAACGTTGCTTAGGTTCCAGCGTAACCTGCTGCCACTGCCGCTGTGTCCCTCAGGGCCGAGAAACGCTGTCTTTATACTGTCGATGCAGCCGAGGTCAATGGCATCGGACCAATCACCGCTCGAACTGGTGGGCGTACACCGATGCAGGCAGTTGATTTCCTCGCCGTGATAATGCTTCGCCACAAACGACGCCGGGCAACAGAAATCCAGCACCGGAGATGACTCAGACTGATGCTGTCGCAACGGTGAGGGTTGAAGAACAGTACCGCCGCAAACTGCAATGGCGAAAAACGTTGCTTAGGTTCCAGCGTAACCTGCTGCCACTGCCGCTGTGTCCCTCAGGGCCGAGAAACGCTGTCTTTATACTGTCGATGCAGCCGAGGTCAATGGCATCGGACCAATCACCGCTCGAACTGGTGGGCGTACCCCGATGCAGGCAGTTGATTTCCTCGCCGTGATAATGCTTCGCCACAAACGACGCCGGGCAACAGAAATCCAGCACCGGAGATGACTCAGACTGATGCTGTCGCAACGGTGAGGGTTGAAGAAGAGTACCGCCGCAAACTGCAATGGCGAAAAAACGTTGCTTAGGTTCCAGCGTAACCTGCTGCCACTGCCGCTGTGAGACGTAGGAGATGTAAGAGGCCGCAAGCTGGGCGAGCGATTACGGGCGTCAATATGGGCGCCAACCATTACACCCAACACATAGACACGAATCGTTGGCTACAGTATAGTTCTTCCCCCGTGACCAGGCGTCGATTGCCGAACTCTGGGCGACAAGTCGATCCATGCTCGGGAAGAAGAATACGAAAGGTGCGACACTCACGGTCGCACTCAAGATGGACAAGACGGAAGAACAACTCGCGTCGAGGGCCGGGGACCTTGTTTTCCCAACCCGGCCCGATGAGCTGCTTGGTCCCGTACAACACAGAAGTCCTTGCTACATACGACGGCATGGTACGAACATTTACTAAGGGAGAACTTGAGCTGGTCCACCACAAAAGGAAATCTCGTTCAGCGCCTGGACAGGACAACATCACGATAAATTTGCTAAAGACCCTTCCCGAAAGCACCAAGGAGCAACTCCTAGAAGGAATTAATCACATCTAGGACACGGAAAAACTTCCCGATCAATGGAAGCACTCTACAGTCGTTCCGATTCCTAAGCTGGCAAGGACAAAGGATCACTCGGCCATTATGGGACCATATCGCTCATATCATGCAGTTGCAAAGTCATGGAGCGTAAGGTACTGTCACAAATCGACTGGCGCCTGGAGTCCTCAGGAGCCATTCACACGACCCAGACAGGCTTCAAGTTCAAATCAAATCAAATCAAATAGTTTATTTTCCCATTTACAAAATGGGGAGGAGGCCGAGAGAAAAAGCTGATAAATCAGCTTGACATGGCCCTCGGCACCCTACAGAGGCAGTGGCGGCGGCAGTGGAAAAATGTACACTGAAGAGTTAGGAAGCAAAATATAGTCAGTGAAAATACAAAAGGGCGTGTCAGGAGCACTGGGAAGAAATGTTAAACAACATCGAGAAACATACCAGCACTTTCCCTATTGTTACACAAAGTTCAACTTTACCTAAAAAGCGTAAACTTAAAAAAAATAGAATAAAAGTAAACACAATAAAAAAGGTTGTTTACAGCGTAGATCCTTACTGCCTATTCAAATTGCAGAATTATGTAAAAAAAAGAATGAACACATTACGAGTGATCTACAATAAAATACACAGAAACAGTCAACATCCGGAAAACACGATGTGAAATACGGTATGTACTATGTAGTACAAGTACACTGCGAGGTAAACTAAAAATACATAATACAAACTGAGTGCGGCCAGCGCCGTACACACTTTTGCTTTCTGTCTTTCTCATGGTTGTAAAAAGTTCCGTAATCGTTTAAATGATGTGCTATGTATATCTAGCTCATTACATGACAGATGATTTAACAGTTTTGGAAAGGTGCACCTCAACATTTGATCTCCGTATGCAGTTCTGTTAGTGGTCACCTGCCAGCATTCCCGCCTTCGTGTTTCATACACAGGGATGTTTTTCGTCAAGTGTGATAATTTAGGAATTATTTCAATGCGATTATACGTTTGATTGTTGTACGTACAAATGAGCCTATAGCTATACATATTCTGAACCGCCAGTGCGTCTAAACTTCTAAAGAATTCTTCCGTATGCGAGTCGTAAGGGGCGTTGTGGATTATACGCATCATTCTTTTCTGAAGTAGGTGAATTCTGTTTAGGTTAGTCACTGTGGTCGTGCCCCAGACGAGATGCGAGTAGTTAAGGTACGAACAAAATAACAATCTGTATATAACTTTCTTAACGAAGAGCGGGAGCACAAAGCGGTTTCTATATGTTAATCCAATGACACCAGCTAATTTCGAAGCTATACTTCTGACATGTGAGTCCCAGGTCATATGCTCATTGAAGATCACACCTAAGGTTTTAAAATCTTTAACCATTTCAATCGGTGAACAATTTATCAAAAGATTGGCAGGCAGGCTAACGTTTCTATTTCTAGGGCGGAACAAGATATATTTTGTTTTGTTTGTGTTGATCTTTAGATAGTTAGTTTCTGTCCAGTCGTACAACTTACTAAGAGCGGCGTTTGCAGTATCGGTGATCTCGCTGTGATCACTTCCTGCAAACAACATTGTTGTATCGTCTGCGTATATCAAAAATTTAGCTGTCACACCGATGTCCACAATGTCATTAGCATATAGATTAAATAAAAGCGGTCCTAAAATGCTGCCTTGAGGTACCCCAGTACTTATTGGTTGTATAGTTGAGCAGTAACTATTGATGTTAACGTACTGCCTGCGGTGAGATAAGTATGATTGCATGAGTGCTAATGCTTGGCCACGGATTCCATAAATATCTAGTTTTTTTATGAGTAAGTTATGGTCTAGATAGTCAAAAGCTTTTGTGAAATCTATAAAAAAAAACAATACCAATTGTGTTTGTTCAAAATTTCTGAAGATAAATTATTTTGCCTCAAGTAACGCGAGTTCGGTGGAGCGATTCTTCCTAAATCCAAACTGTGCATCGATAAGCACATTATGTTTATCACAAAATGAAGTCAATCGTGCGCATATTATTTTTTCTAATTCTTTTGAGAATACCGGTAAAATTGACACCGGCCTATAGTTCGTCATATTATTTTTATCTCCTTTTTTGTGAATTACCGATACTTTTGCAAGTTGCATATTTTTAGGAAATGATGCGCTAAGAATGCATAAATTAAAGATATGAGCCAGATGGGAGGAGAGCAAGCCTATGACGTATTTGACTGGTGTTATTTGAATGTTATCCGCGTCACAACTATTGCTGTTTTTTATTCCCAGGAACACCGATACAATTTCATTTTCAGTAACAGGGCATAAAAATATAGAGTTATTGTTCCCTTGTCCATTTATTTGTTAATGGACAAGGGAACAATAACTCTTTCTGTCTTGGCACTCAAGTCAGTCTCGCCCTACTTTCGGCAGACGTCATCTGCAAAATCAACCCGGGAAACGCAACCATTAAAACTATCGTATCAATCGACAACAAAAAAGCATTTGATTCGGTTCCCCAAGCTTTAATCATCGGAGTGGCATGTCGGTTCGGCATCACCGGCAGGGCGGTTAACTTTATGAAGAACTTTCTCGAGGGAAGAACACTCACGGTGCACCTCGGCACACACGAGAGTGAGCTGAGAGTGAACCGAGTGGGAGTCCCGCAAGGCTCTGCTCTCTCCCCCACAGATGCAAAACTGGGGATGGCGGCCCTGCCCTATGAAGTCAGCTAGATACCCGGAGTAGGCTTCACCGTGCATGCAGATGGCATCTCTATATAGGCACGAGGAACAGATATCTATAAGAAGCAGGAGGCTCTCCAAGCCGGGATAGACACCACTGAGGCCCACCTATGCAGGGTAGGAAAGCAAACAGCACCCGAGAAAGGAACTATACCATAGTGACATATCCCAGGATCGAGTAAGCCAAGCTAAGTGTGAAAGTCAATCTCGTACAGGCTGCAAGGAAGATCCAATCCTCCCTGCGGGTCAAAATTCTTAGAATAACGATTGAGGAATGCGGGAGAGAATACATCTGGATGCAAGGAACTATCAAACACTGCAACACGGTTCTCAAAGCCATCCGTAGGATCGGCAGCGCACGAGGAGCTGCGACAGCACGCATCTCCAGAAACATGCTAAAGGCCTTCGCATCACCGCGCGTCTGTTGTGGGACCCGCCACTTCTGGCTCAACAAGTCTCAATGGAAACGACTGGGGACACTGAATAACCAAGCAAGGCATGTAATCACTGGCCTGGCGAGGTTTACTCCTCTTAGTAAACTAAAAGAGTACGCCCAGATAAACCAATTGCACGATGTCGTTTAGGCCAGGATCAGGACGCACGACGAAAGCCTCAGGCTCACGTAGCAAGGAAGCAGCATTATGGAAGTTCTTCAAAAACCTGTAGAGAACCTTCCAAGTGTGACTGAACAATTCCCATTTTGGGATGATCTTCCGGCTATCACCGAAAGCAAGCCCAGCTGCGCTCGAAAGGGGGACACTAAACAAGCAGAACGCAGAGCCAAAGGACACTGCAAGATGGTGCAATCGTTTGGCTGAATTAAGATCATGGCAGCTTACACGAACTCTGTTTCGATGGAAGGCTCCGTCACCATAAAGACAGCAGCCGTCATGTTACCATCGCTCCTGCACGAAAAAGCAGAATGCCTTCCCCTGGCACCTCTACCAAAAAGGAGAACTCTCAGCCATCCGCCTGGCTCTTGAGACGGCCATCGCACACCCTGACAGTATACCCAAGAATCTCAGAATCTTTACGGATTTTGAGGACGCAGTGAACGAATATAGAACTAAAAACAGCCCCGCCGAACAGTCGGGAAGAATAAGAAACTCGCCTCAAACCTCCGAGCCAAAGGAACACACACGAAAATAGAGCGGATACTCGGTATGTCAGGCATCCCCGGAAATGAAGCATCTCACCGCCTAGCCCGCTCGTTTGTGATTCTCCCCTCTGCACATACAAAGAGCAGCCATAACATGACCACATTTACGGCCTCATCGCTCTTGATCGGGCATCGCAGGCCAACTGGGAAGCAGAGGAATACAACCCAACCGAGGACAAGGCCCACATCAAGGAAACCTATTTAGCAGAACTCAAAGAGAACGTGCCCCAGCCGCCGTTCCCTGACCTCCAACACCGGGGATTCGGATGGCGAGGGCGTGTTTTCTTAACCAAAGTCCGGACAAACACGGAACTTATACCTGCACAAGTTGCATCATGGAGTATAGGTAAAAATGAGGCCTCTGCACAACAACGCGACCTGCGTGCCAAGGCAGACATCCACCATCCCCCGTGGGAGTGTCCTAAATACAAAGACGAAAGGTCGAAACACCGGCCAGCAGAAATCACATCACTGGAGGGGCGGACCCATCCACCCGGCCAGAGAACAAGATCAAAGGGTCCTGCGTGGACTCCTGAATTTTATTCATGAATCCAAAGTGGACGTCTTCATTTAGCCCCTATTACCTCTCCCTCGTGCCAGCGCCCAGGCCCAGTCGTCATCTGCGCACATCTCCAATTCCCATCACCTGTTTTTTTATTTAACGACGTTAAACGTTTTCTGAATTGAACTGAAGAGGTAAAGTGCGCGAAGTGAGAGGTCTTCGGTTGTCTTCGTTTAACATAGCATTGCTCACGACGATAACAAAGAATGACTAAATCCTATGCGCAAGTTTTTTTTTGTTTTTACCAGTGAGAAGCTAGGTTCACGATTAACAGTGCTCGAGAAGTCCTTGTCATGGTTCTAATTTCTACTCCTCTCACCCCGGTGATAGACTTATCGTCCTCGTTAAAAACGACAATGCCCACCCCCCCCTTCCCGACATTTTTTTTTAAATATATTTTGAAGCGAATTAGCATGGTGTCAGATTTCTATCCAAAAATATTTTGCTACATAGTCCCGTATATTTTAATGAATACAAAAAAGACATAACTGCTGGGAGCTGAAACATGAGCACGAAGTTCATAGCAGCCACGCGTGAACTGAGAAAGGAGACATGCAGAGGACGAGGATGGAGCTGACGGAAGTAACGTAACTAAACCCGACCGAGTTTTTTTTTTTCTCCTTCAAATTGTGGCAGACGAAAATCACGCAAACGTCAACCACCTCCTGCTTGACGTTTCGTCTAGCGGTCGAGCCCGCGACTACAGCGATGCGACGCCATGTTGAGAATTACGCAGCGCATGTAGTTCTGGTACTCTCTGGAACATGTTTTTTTCAGTCAAGCTATTTGCATTTTCTCCGAAGCCACCAAAATATGTTTCGTAATCTTTTTTGTTTTGTTTTATGAAATGTGTGTTTTTGATGATTTACGACTGATGATATTTTGTACGTGTGTCTGATCGACTGGTGACCATGAAGAAAAAAGCAAATCGTGAATCAGAGAGGTCAGTTCTCGATCGGCGGTTTTCGGGAATAAAAAAGTTGAATATTCAGCCGGAAATTGAGGACGACGACGACGACGTACCTAAACGGATGCTTGATTCCTCGCCTCTGCAAGTAAATCGACTTTTACTATTATTTCGGTAATTTAAACTACGACCCCCCTGGGAGCGTTCGCACAACCTCTTGGGCAGTCACCCTGAACGAAGCCCGTACTCCGAGCGACGCAACCATGAGCGAATCCACGCCCGGCTCTGAGAGCTCCGATGACAACGATATGGAAGACGCAGAAAAAGAGGGTTCCGGTTGGACCCTCAACTGTAGGAAGCGACGCCACCTCTCCGGGGGCTCTGCTTCAAGCCAAGCCACCATCATTGATGCCCATCGCGAGAACCGGACGGTCATCGTCAAACCCCAAGACCCGACAAAGCTCATCGCGAGGCTTAACCCTCTAACCCTATCTCAAGAGCTGGATTCCATCACACCCAGTGGAGTGATTCAAATTCGACCGAACTACAGACTGAACCTCCTTGCAATTGACATGCGGGACAACAGCTCCATGAAAACGATCCTTACTTTAACAATCCTATTAGGGATCAAGGTCCAGACCTACGAAGCTCACCCACGATCCTCGGCCGTAGGAATCATTCGTGACGTAGACAAGGACATCACAGAAACCGACCTCAAAAAGGCTATAAGCGCAACTACGCCAGTTATCCTAGTCAAAAGGCTAGGCGCTTCAGAAACAGTGAAACTTGTCTTTGCAACCGAGACTATGCCAGAACACGTCGTTGTGGGGCATATACGCTTCAGAGTTCTTCAATACACCGAAAAACCACGACAGTGCCACAAATGTCGGCGGTTTGGGCACATTCAGACCGCATGCCCCCATGTGCAACGCTGCAGCCGCTGTGGCGGCACTCACGACCGCATAGACTGCCAAGCCGAACAACCTAGGTGCGTCAACTGCAGAAGAAAGCATGAGGCGACCTCTCGAAGCTGTCCCTTTTATAAAACGGAAGCAGCTGTATCGAGCTATCGACAAGCCCACAAGGTCAGCTACCCACTAGCGAAATCAGCTGTCCTCTCCGACAACAAGAACAAAGCTGCTGGAACTTTGAATCCGTCTTCCAGGAAAGGTCAAAACAAGAAAGTGGAGGAGGCTATGATGCCGCCACTCGACGACGATCACTTTCCTGCTCTTCCAAGTCAGCCAGCTGCGTCCACATCCGCATCAACTAGCGTTGGACCCGAAACGTCACCGCGGCAACGCCAGGACAATTTCGCAAGGGTGATAAACACTTCTGCTCAAAGCGCTAGCAAAACAACGTACCCATCTTGTACCCAAGGTTCCGACAACAATACTGAATCTCAAGGACTAGGATCCGCGGTGTGCACCCTTGCGACGCTACTACGTACCTTTCTTGCCACACTGGAGCACCCGCTCGCACGAGCAGGCATTACCCTAATTGACATCACATTACCTCTCGTCCATTCTTGGATCAAGTAGACTCAGGCAACTGCCAGAGCCTTAACAGATATGAATATCAACACCACGCTTGATACCCGAATGATCCCCACAAAAAGATCACAAACCCCAAAACGCCTTAAAGAACTTCCATCTATCATCCAATGGAATACCAATTCGTTACACCGTCGACTGCCAGAGCTTCGTCGCAGACTCATTGAACTTAAAACAGACGTACTTGCTCTGCAGGAGACATACACCCAGAAGGGTTCCCAGCGAATCTCCCCTTATGTGGAGTACCACAGCGTCACTGCTCACCCCGATGGAAAATCAAGGGCTTCCCTTTTAGTCAAGCGACACATCCTTCATGGAGAAATAGATCTGTCCGACCTGAACACCACTGTTGCCGAACATGTTGCCGTCAAATTACAGATTGCTGATCAAACAATCGTAATTATATCATCCTACATCCGACCAGCCCAATCATGGGACCCAGACCTGCTGAGAGTATTACGAGATCGATGCCCAGGGCCTATAGTCTGGTGCGGAGATTTTAATGCCAATCATTACGCCTGGGGAAGTGACACAACGACGGAACGAGGAACCGCACTGCATGAAGTCACCAGAGACCTTGGACTGCGTTGTCTCAACTCCGGAGCTCCAACATTCGTTCGCGCGAATCTACAAAAGGCGAGCGTTCTTGACCTCACTTTTGTATCAAAAGAAATAAGCTACCTATGGGACATCGAACCAGACACCTGGGGGAGCGACCACCTACCAATCCGACTCACCCCACGTTATGGCACCCAACCAAAAACCAGGATTCACAACGTTACCAACTGGGACAGGTACAGAGAAGTATTCTCAAATTTAATGAAAAGCGCACAGGCCCCTTGCTTAGAAGAAGCTATACTGACGTCCTTAAATATAGCTACAAAAAGAATCACCCTCCCGATAAGCAAGCCCGTACCCGATCTCACGTACCTCCAAATACGCGCCAATGCTAGACAAGCACAGCGAATCGCCCGACGCACAAACCACGATGAAGACTGGATAAAATCTCGACGCATCGACGCAGCACTTCGTCGATATACCATAAAACTGGGGAGACTACAATGGGACCAACGCAGTGAAAGTCTATCGACAGATACTGGGTCAAGACGGCCTTGGACTACTGTGCAATGCTTCTTAGAACCAGTGACTCCTCAATGCCCCTATGCAGCAATAGCAATGAAAAATCAAACATCGCTCCAAGAACTGGCTGAACACTTTGCAGACGAGTTCTCACGCCCCATAAGCCCTCCGCAAGGAAATCCGCCTTCTAAAGGCCCCCCCCTTCCATCCTATTCGACAATCAACATAGACGATGACTTTACCTTGTCCGAGCTCCGATATGCCCTCTCCCGATGCCCTCGACGTGGAGCTCCGGGTCCTGACCGCATCACAAACCAGGCTCTAAAAAACCTAGACGAGTCATTCCTACCCGGACTGTTACAACTTATAAACAATATTTGGCAATCTGGGGATGTCCCTGACACCTGGCGACACTCAGTAATAGTACCAATCAAAAAAACTAACAAGCCTGCAGCTGACATATCATCGTACCGTCCGATTTCTTTGACTTCGTGCTTATGTAAACTGACTGAGCGCCTGATCCACCGCCGTTTAAATTGGCAATTGGAACGAGCGCAAGCATTTCCTTCTCAGCTGTCAGGATTCCGAAGAAGCCGGTCAACAACAGATGCCATCGGGGACATCGTATCCTCGTTAGAGCAAGCAAAGGCACAAGGAAAGGTCATGCACACCGTTTTTCTTGACATCCATCGAGCATTTGATGCACTGCCACACTCTGTAATCCTAGAACGACTACAGAACATAGGAATAGAAGGGCGCGCCCTTCGCTTCATTACTTCTTTTCTTGACAACAGAACATTTGCTGTCCGACTGGCTGGCCGCCTGAGCACGATACGGAGGAGCACCCAGGGAGTACCACAGGGCAGCGTTTTGAGTCCTCTGCTTTTTAACATCATAATGGCTGGACTACCGTCTGCTCTTCCTGTGGGAGGACCTTATCCCATACACTGTGCCATATACGCGGATGACGTAGCGCTATGGTGCGCTGGGCCTACCCGACTGTCCACTACCGTCCGCGCAGTACTACAAAGAGCTCTAGATCGCACGGCCTCCTTCCTCCACCATGCCGGTCTGACACTCTCTACATCTAAGACACAAGCTCTCACCTATCGCCCTAAAGGCAGAATGAAAGGAAAATACTCTGCCCTTAAAATTGGAGGCAAGGTCATTCGACGTGAACAGCAAGTTCGATACTTGGGCGTTATCATTGACGACCGCGTCACTTGGCGCCCCGCGGTAAAAGGTATCCTCAATGAGTCCCATAAGCTCCTCGGCGCTCTCCATCGAATATCTGGAAAAAACTGGGGTGCCAGACAGATAACAATGACGACACTCTACCGAGGACTAATAATAAGTCGTATACTTTACGCCTTGCCGTTCTTAAATATAAATAATACGCAATGGAAATACTTAGAAACTTTCCACAGGAAAGCCCTTCGTTTCTGCCTTGGGCTACCTAAATCTGCACAGAACACTCCAACTTTGACCGAGGCGGGAGATTCTCCACTGCAGCTCCAAGCACAGGAGAAAGCATTGAGATATGTCAGCCGTCTATCAGATGCTCCATCCTCGGACCCACTTCTTCAACGCCTCATGACACGACACCACTCTCAGGTTGGAAAGGCTGTAAAAACATTCCGCCAGACTATCGGCTACCCAACAGATGTATGCTCGATACCTACCCCTTATCGGGACGACTGTCAACTCCACGTCTCAACAGAGATAGCCGACCTCCCCAGACGCAAGCATGTTTCCGAGGTGGTAGCGCGGAGCATCGCCGTTGAAACAATAGAAAATACCTACTCCGGCATGACACATATTTATACCGATGGAAGCATAAAAGACAGCTCGTGCACTGCAGCCTATGTCTTGCCTGAAAATGGACACCACGGTAAAGGGCGAATTGATATCTTTGTTGATTCCACCACTGCAGAGCTTGCCGCCATTTGGTTAGCAATCACCCAAACTCTACGACACACCAACCTATCCAACATCGCCATCTTTTCGGACTCTCGAGGCGCCTTACAACAACTAACTTACCTGGAAAAAGCGTGCC
>JAZHYW010016265.1:0-57122 GCA_037355805.1 Ixodes ricinus
GGATTCATCGTGCAGGGTCCTTGCTAGCTTCGTGCAAAACTGTATTCGTACATCTACATCACAAGAGGGTGTATACTCGCAATGCGCAAACTTCGTCCTTTTCTTTCATTTTTCTACTTCGAATACGTACATCCGTTTCATTTTTAATTCGAGTGGAGCAGAGGCTATAAGAGCGAGGGCCGGCCTTTCAGCGTCCTTGACCAGCACGCGCGCTCGTGCAGTGCAAGCAACGTTTAGAGCCACATGCTCATACTTATACTTTCGGCTTTACTCGCATACAAGGTGGAACGATTATATTTAGATTTTATAGCTTAATATTCTTCGGCGCTGTGCACTACTCTTTTGTGTTTATTATTCTGGCCTTCGTTTTTACTACCTCTACAAACACGCTCCCTTTCACTCTCTTGGTGTAAACGTTTAGGTGTTTTTTTATCTCACTACTACTATAAATGTCTACTTGTGGGGCTACGCAAGCGAATTTTTCGAACGCTCTCGAAACGCTCTTGGCCCGTTCACACTGGCGGTTGAGCAGCGTTTGCGAAGCGTTTGCGGATGCGGTTCGAAAGCGGCCCTGTTCACACTCGAGCGGCGCGGTTGGCGGTTTCTCGGCGAACAAGCATCCTTTCGGGTGGTTTACGAGACTTGCGAGTCGCAACCTTGTTTTACAATCCAGAATCCACTTGTGTTTCTAATTCAAATCCAACAAGAAGCCACCCGCAAAAACAAGCATGGAACACCTCGCGAGCAGCAGTGATGAGGGACCTCAGTGCCGCGACTCTCCTGAGCAAATAAAGATGGTTATGACTATTAGGTGTAGCACTAGTTGCATTTGTTTTGGCGTCTCAGGGCAGAGATAAGCGCAAACGTCGCCAGAAGATGGTGGATCCGCCCTTGCTTCCATGAAAGAGACGAGAAGGGACAGGGAACGAGCCTCGTTCCCCTGTTGCCTCGTTTCCCTGTTGATGAATACGGAGGTCCAATAGGACCTCCGTCTTCACCGGATGTTTTCTCTTCTTTTTCGTCGACTCCGCTGCACCGGTGGTGTCAATGGTCGCCATCTTGGGACTGTGCGGAAGCTAGCGTGACGTCAACCAAATGTCACGGCAGCATCGAGTTCCTATTGGCCCACTTCCGGGAACCGCTCCGCGGTCGCCGAAAGCGGTTCTGAAAATTCGGTCTCGGACCGATCCTGAAAACGCGCCCCAACCGCGCCGCTCCAGCCGCTTTTGCGGCTGGAAATGACCCGAACCGCCTCGCGTTTGCGGATGCGCCTCCAGTGTGAACGGGCCATTACGCTGAAGAAAAACGGTCTACTAAAACGCGTTTTCGGGCTTCCGCTTTCCATTCCTGCGAAACAGGCCACGCATGCGCAGTGTGGCGCCCTCAGAGCGGAGCGGAAAATGGAAGCGGTCTACTAAAATTCTCTATAATTTCTTGCGACGATAGGACACACTGGCGCCATCTATTGGGTAGCAGCCTAAACTTGCTGGTCCGGCATATTTTCTCTTTCTCTCGCGCATTATCCTTTCTTTCTTGGCTCGAAAAGCTTTTGTCAACGTTAGAAACGAGCATTTCTTGTAGGTATTACGCACAGTTTACATCGGACATCGGAAATCCCGCAAAAATTTTGCTCTTGTGAAATGTAGTTCCAGTGTCACCGCATAGATGGCGCCAGCGTGCCAGTGTGTTCTCTCGTCCTAAGAAATTGTAAGAGCTTTGAACAGGTCTCGTCTCTCTCGGTCGTACTCGGTTGCAATTGTGTGAACGGGCCTTTAAGGCACGTTCGGACACTTGCGACTTCTTAAGACCGAGTGCCTTGAGTACCTCTTAAGCATCGTTCACACAGACCCGTTTTCTTACGTTACGTTACGAAAAGTCACCGGGAAATCTGTGCTTCGAATTAAGCGTGGCTACCAATTCAAGGAGATAGCCTGACACGCGACATTCGAGACACGAATGTTTCGGTGACATAGATGAAACGTAAGAAAACGGTGCTGTGTGAAAAGTTGAAATGCTAGGCGTTGAAATGGCATATCAGGACATCACAAAAAAATATTTCAACATACAGTTGCGTAGTTTTTTTATAAAAAATAAAAATACGAGGCCCAATTCAAAGTTCCCGCCGTGCACTGTGACGTAACAGTGTACCGCAAGGTGTCGGGGCGGTCAGAAGGGAGGCATCGACCTACGTCACTAAAAGTGGGTTCACCGGAAGTCACGTGAGTTTCACTCCTCGTGCTCTCCGCGACCGTGCCTAAGATTTTTTTATTTTTATTCTGCTCTTTGTACGAGCGATTGTAGAAAACGAAGTTTCAGTTCCACTAGCTCTTTATCGCTGCACCGTTGGTTCGTTTGCGTGCTGTAAAATTTGAGGACGAAGAGTCAGTGGATCGACGTGATGGAGGTCAATGATGAAAGCGTTGCGAGTACAAGCCAGTGTACGAGTGCATGCCGTCAGTCCGATAATACAGGGCTATACTGGGCGCAAAACAAGCTATCAGGTTTTGAAAAAAAACAATTTTTAGAACGCTCGCAGAAATTAGGATTGCTAGCATACGACACGCCCGATCGCATTGCTGAAGGTTCAGACACCGAGGTCGTTGAATCATCGGATACTCTCCAGGCTAAAGATGCCTGCCGTCTAAAGAATACGAACTGGTTTGTGTACCAAGTACAAGTAAACGTCGAGCACAAAGTACGTATTTTGTGTAGAACATGAGTAGAACTTGTTTACTAGGTGCACATGCGGCCGATGTATGTCTCTCGGAAATGCATGCAGTATGATCTCTTCTTCAGTTGCTAAAATACCGGGACAGTCCCTCACACAGCACCTTCTAGGCATTGTAGTTAATCACGTCAATTCACTGACTCCGCTTCTTCTACCTTTACAGCAACATTAAGCGATGAAAAGCAAATAAAAGAAACCTTGTCTGCTTGGATCGCTCGTGGAAGTGCGAAGAATAACAAAAATATTTAAAAAAAAATATTACACGCGCTCGCGGTAAGCACGAGGAGCGATACAACTCACGTGACTTCCGGCGATGCCTCCCTTTTGACCGCCCCGACACCTTGCGGTACACTGTTACGTCACAGTGCACGGCGGGAACTTTGAATTGGGCCTCGTATTTCTATTTTTTATAAAAAAACTACGCAACTCTAGAGTGAAATATTTTTTTGTGATGTCCTGATATGCCATTTCAACGCCTAGCATGAAAAAAGAAAATTGTTTTTTGGCGTATCAGAGGCTCTTTAAGTTACGACGATCCTTGTGTCCTTGGTTGCCACGGTAACTCACCGTCCTAGCTCGTCATCACCGAAACATTCGTGTCTCGAATGTCGCATGCCAGGCTATCTCCTTGAATTTGTAGCCACGCCTAATACAAAGCACAGATTTCCCGGTGACTTTTCGTAACGTAACGTAAGAAAACGGGGCAGTGTGAACGAGCCCTTAAAATCCCTTACAAGAGGACACACTGGCGCCATCTATTGGGAAGCAGTGGAAACTTGGTGGTGCCGCATATTTTCTACTTCTCTCGCGCATCATCCTTTCTTTGTTGGCCTAAAAGTTATTGTTCACGTTATAAGCGACCATTTCTCATAGGTATTACGCACATTTGACCTTGGAAATCCCGCAAAGTCTTCGCTCCAGTGAAATGCAGTTCCAGGGTCACCGCATATATAGCGCCAGCGTTCCACTACGTGTGTTCGGCTGTACAACACTAGAGCGCGCGACACAAGAGCGTCGACAGTAGAGCGCCAACAGTAGAGCGCCACGACCAGGGTTGGCAGTATCGCGATACAAATGTATCGCGATAGTATTTCAGTAATACATTTCGTATCTGTATTTCTGTATCGCGATACATTCTTTTCACCAGTATGTGTATTCCTGTATCGAAATACATTTTGAAATGTTTCTTTGTATCGCGATACAATCAGGGTGAAATGTATTTCGTTACATTTCTTAAGAAATACTCCCCCCGCCCTACCCCGAAAAACAAACAAACCCGAACCCATTTCTTTTTTTACTTCTGAGGGCACCAGGGTCAAGGAGATGCTGGGTCATTGTTACCATGCTGACCATGGTTCCTCCCGATTGTACTAACAATTTTTCTATGCGTCCTCTTCCCTCTTCTGAGAAGTGTTGCGTAGTCGGAAACTCGAACCAGGTGGCGTGCCAGGAGGCGAGTCCGAACATCTTCTGCCGCAGGTCCTTAGGTAGGGATTTCATGAGTCATTGTTTGCTGGCAGTCAATGCCCGCGGCTAACCGTCTCTCTTGCCTTAGTGTACACAGTAGACCCAGCCGGCAAAGCTGAGTCACAGTCCGTTGCAGCACGGGCCTGGCGGCGGTTGACTTGAAATAGTAGGATGACTCACGCACTGAAGTTCAACTCATATTCGAATGCGTCTGCGGCTGCGCCCGTAATATTGCACGGCTCAACGGTACGTCATCAGCCGACGTGAACGTGACCCGCTGCTCTGGTGATCCGAAACGCAGGAAGGAGGCCAGACGTGACCTGTGCCGACCCAGACTTTGTACACCTGCGACCAATGGCGTCACGAGGGTCAGCGGCACCCGGGGCAATAGCCCGTCGCAACCCCCTCCCCCACCCTTGTGACGCCACTGCCTGCGACTCTTCTCGAGCGCGCTGTTTTTCGGAGAGCTGGCACCTGTGCCGGCAATATCAGAGTCGCAATCCACGAGATTTCTGTTTAGATGATGCTAGGCGAAACTTGAGGAGTGCAATCTATGCGTCGGTGGCAGAGGGTCGGCAGGAAGGACCTTCACAACACGGATGCCACCGTATCGATTTTTCAACCGTAACTTAAGATAAGACATGTGTTCCAGAGTGCTTCAGGTGGTCCACTATTCTCGAAAATTCCAAATGACACTGCCTGCACGATCTCCAACGAGGTAAACTACGACGAATGTACGTATCGTCCTTTCATTCAGCAGCGTGGTAAAGTTTCATGTTCAAGGCACACCTACAGATCAAGATATACCGGTTCATTTCACCGTGACGTCATATGTGATCAATGTTGACACGGGCGTCCTTATTGGACAGGAACGTGGTGACGTGTTGATGGAATTTAGGATGACATAGGATTTATTTAGAGGTCGAAGTCTTTTCGCATCCCTCGTCAGACAGACAGGATGTCAGAAAAGGGACCGCGGTCAGTCCTTGATGGAATGTTTTTTCGAGCCCATTGAAGACTCCTCGTAGTCCGAAACCATTACTTTCAAGGCAAAGTGCCAAGCCTACGATAAAGTAATTTCGGGATCAAAGCTTCCTCTTCCAACTTCAAGCTTCATCTCATTTGGCACCTGAAACAAATTCGAAAAATGTATTGCAGTATCAGTATTTTTTGTATTTGTATTTTGCCCTCCCTAAAATGTCCTGTATGTGTATTTCCAAAGACTTTTTGCCTCTATTTAAAATGTATTTCCGATACGTATCGCGATACACTTTGACAGATATAATTCAGTATCAGTATTGTAGCTGCTATTTCACTGTATCCCGGTATTTGTATATCCAAATACATTTTTGAGTCTTTCTGCCCAACCTTGGCCACGACGTTAGCTCGCGCGACACTAGAGCGCCGCGACGTTAGAGCGCGCGACTCGAGTGCCCAGCGACATTACCTCGCGTGTCCTTAGAACGCCCGTCACGAGAGCGCACAACCAGTTCAGCGCGAGTGGCCCGACCGGACCGACCACTTGTTCGGCCATCACGTGTTTTATGTAAAATTGGCTGGGATTTATGCCGCGGAATTCAGCAATGACATTGCGAAATGAGTCGACGAATTTTTGCGTTTAACAAACCAAAAAGTGTTACAAAAAACTGACAGCAAAAAAAAAGAAGAAAATTCTGTAGCGTGCGTTTGCACCGAAAAAACATTGCAGCTGACCTAGCTTCATTTGTTCTGTGATTTTGTATATCACAGATTTGCAGGGGAGGTTTTCCTGTATCCGTCAAAACACTGGAAAGATCTGCATCCGTAAAAATGCGCTGAGCTTTCCTTCGATGAGTATTTTACTGATACTATTTTAGCGGTGAGTTTTTTCCACTACGGACATGGACGTCGGAATACCATTTAAACCTATGCGAGGGACGTCTAAATAGGCACCAAATAGATTGGAGCCCAACTGCCTGTCAAGAACAGACCAAATATAGCAAAAAGTAAACTATTTATAGTATATCCGAGAGGCGAACCGAAGCACTGTGAAGAAATCTTAGACTAGCTACTCTACTCAACTGCAAGCTTTCCCGGTACCTATAGACCAGTGTCCGAAATCCTCGCCCCCAGCGATAAAAATGGGAAATAATAATCTCAAACGCAGGCTCTCGTGAAGAGAGGGGCTGCGCATAAAATTATTTTTACTTTTTACAGGATTCGTTGCATCGGAGTTTTTCTTGGAGCTTCGTGATTATGCATTTCAGACGTTCTTGCATTACCATATCTGCGAAGGTTTCTTAAAAAACGGAGTCTCGCAAAAAGCGCAGCCCCCTACTGTGTCATGGCGTCGGCAAAAACAAACATGGCCACGCCCATGGAGCAGAGCAGACACTTGTCTCCGATGTAACTAAACAATTGGTTAGAAAGAGTCGTACTCGTTTTATTTTTTCATTAAAGGCATATTCAATCAATCAAAAGTCACCAATGCTTAAATCCGATGAGTCGCACAATTTGGTTCTGTTTCTGGAGCCGCGGGTACATCACACATTTCGCGGTGTTCGCTCAACTGGGGTGCGCTCTCATGTCGCGCGCTCAACTGGTTATGCGTTCTCGTGACGTGCGCCCTAGTGTCAAGCGCGCTACTGTCGCAGCGCCCTCCTGTCGCGCACTCTAACGTCGGCGCTCTAGTGCCGCGCGCTCTAAAGGCGCTCTCCCCTCAAAAATAGTGGGAAATTCCGCCCCTAATTTTATGAAGAAAAACCAATTTCCTCGTATCACGAAACGAGTTGTCACGAAACCTCTGGTTCTCAGACCCAGTGGAGTTGCTTGGAAACTGAAATTATAAATATTATGATTTAAAATATTGGTGCAGTATTGCAACTAAGCAGACGTTCGTTAACAGAGGAACTCCTTCACAGCAACTTTCTTCTATTTGGGTGGAGCTTTGCTCCTTGTGGGTGAATCTTCTCCGGGAGATCTTATCTTGCGATAGACTATACTTGTCATGGCATTAAGTGTACACATGCAGCCCCAATATAATTAAACTTCTAATAAATGAATTAATGGGGTGTACAAAAGCACATATTTCTAAATAGACCTAAATGTTCACACATAAGGCACACGGCCCTAGTCGCCTGCTTGGTGCCGCGTCAGGCGATCGGTTTCGCCTTTTGCACCAAGGACCTTTCGAAGGTACCCCCCCCCCCTTCTCGCTCTTTGGAAAGCTGAAGAAACAAAAACTTAAAAGACGTATGCCCACACCTACTCAAGCATGCTTAGATGATCCCACTTATAATCTAGTTACACGAGAGCTCTTAACTGTCATTGAGCCAACGAAAGCTGACTCAATCGCGTTCGGCCGGAATTAAATGGCGGCGCCAACTGTCATTCAGCCGCTAACGACAGTTGTGTTCGACTGAGCTGGCCTACCTCAGTTAACTGGTGAGGGGGCGGCGTCCCACGCATTGCCGCCGATGGCCAGCGCCAGCGAAGCACTTACTTTTGCCGAAGATTGAGGAAGGTATCTGCAAAGTTTCGTAGCAGCAAATATTGTTGGAAGATGTATGATTAATCCAGAATTTACGCTAAAACGATAAAGACACGTCCAGAAAGCATACGCCACTGATGTTTATTGAAGAAGTATGGGTGGCGGATCGAGACCATTCTTGCTGGGGTCGAGTGGCAGCACCGGTAGGCATCACTTGACAATACCGAATGCATGAGACACTATGGAGAAAACACAAAGAAAACTGCCGTTTCCCTCGTTTCTAAGCTGTTGTCGGCAATGAAGCTTTGTGGCTGCTTTCCGGGAAACCAGTCAAATAGTTTGTGCACAAACATTAAAACTGACAGCCCTCAGAGTTCTCATAAATAAGTGTTTTTTGGTCAAGAGTGACTCCGTTGAGCGAAAAATACAGCGCAGCTCAATGAGACGAAAGTTAGCTAGAGTTACCGTGAAGTCGGTGGCGGTTTCGATGAGTTGTGTTTAGCAGACAATCTTGAAGGCTTTGCTACGCGAATTCGGTCACTCCCGGAAAGCCGCTGTCAACATTGAGCTTTTCGGACATTCATCAACTCCTGGACTTCCCCGAGGAAGGTCTCACTGACGGTAATACATTTGTTTACTCCACGACGCGAGCATGCTTGCCAGCTCAGCTTGGATGCTCTGGCACGTTTTATTTTTTAATTGGCGTTCCAACGCTTGAAAATATTGCTTTTATCTCAAAACACAATTATATAATGATCGCGGCGCATCAAATAGTACTAGCTCCTGAGCAGAGCGTACACGCTTCAATATGCATACTTTTGTGTTACTCCCATAAACTTGCGTGTCTTGCATGGTCTCAAGAAATTACCGCCGGTGGTGCCGCCGACGGGCTCCCGATCCGCGATCCAGCCTACACACTAAAAATGTCAACATCCATGTTCGTGTTCAAAGGGTGTTTTTACGAACTCACACTTTTCCTACGCCATTTTTACATCATTTTTAATATTCCAGGGTGTACGGAAAGGCTTACACCCTTCGTACATCCTTTTTACACCCTGCGGCCACTGAAAACGTGTTAAGAGGTGTTGCGGTGGTACAACCATGATTTCGGAGTCGTCAACCTCGAAACTATTGAATTACAGACATAAGCTACGACAGCAGAAGTCAAGAGGCAGTCCGCTCAATTTGTTGGATTTTGTGAAGTTCAAGTAAGCGCAATGGGCATCTGACATCCAAGCCAAGCCAACGCTCAAGTTGTTTTCAAGCCAGATGAATCCGTGCGTTGTGTACAAGCTCCTTGGCTGTTTACGTGCAATCGACCACGAAAATAACGTCGGTTTCTCACGCACTTCGGCTCAAAATGGTGATAACACATCTGTTCTATTATGATACATTGCGTCTCATCCTGAAATTTACTAAAGCGAAGGCTAGACGGGCGAGCCTGTACCGTACCGTGGTTGTCCTGTGCTTTTCCTTCGCGTTTTATTCTTTCGATTTTAACTATTCATGTTAAACTCGCTCGCGTTTACCAGTACTAGTAGATACTCAAGCTGCACGAGGGCGGGTCGGGTCGGGACCACTGGTCTCTAGTGTAGTATACTACAAGAGATCAGTCGTCCCCGCTTGGCGAGGGCGGCCATTGTGATGTCGGTGCCGATAAGACTTTTGTTAGGTCTGTTTTGCTTGAATTCGTATGAAACGTTCTAATTATATTTGTTTTACTCTAAAAATAAAAAAGTGTATTGGATTTTGTGTTAAACGTGTATGATGAACGAAAAGTGTGTACATAATAAAAGTGTGTACACAAGGTTACATCAGCTTTGCTTTCGTTTCAGTTTCAACCAACGTTCTTTTAATCTAGGTCAGTTGACAAGCATCGGAAAGCATCTGACGTATAGTGATGCAAAACTACCGATAAATTGACTATCCATACTATCGATAGGTTTTTCAAAACTATCGAAAGTGTTGCAGAACTATTGATAGTGCCGCAGAACTATTGATAGTCGACTATCGATAGTACTTTTAATAGTTTTTCGATAGTCAACTATCGATAGTACTATCGATGGTAAGATTTCTGGAGACTATCGATATTATCAACAGTACTATCGATTGATTTGCACGACTAGAGTGAACACAGTTGCCGCACAGCCGCTCGCCTGCCTTCCTCGTCTCTTCGCCCAAACTCTCGTCTTCGTCATCACTGAAAGCTGAACCAATGTTGACATGGTAACTGCTTGAGCTACTTAGTGTCCCATTTGAAAAAGATAAAACGAGAAAGAGAGAAAAGGGAGTGACGCAAACCATTAGTGTCGCCAAACTATCGATAGTAAACCGTGGACAGTACTATCGATAGGTTTACCATAGTCGACTATCAATAGTTTTTCGATATTCGATTAACAATAATTTTCCGATAATCGGCTATCGATAGTACGATCCATAGCTTTTCGATAGTCGACTATCAATAGTCCTACCTATAGTTCTATCGATAGTTTTCCAATAGTCGACTATCCATTGTACTATCGATAGTTTTTCTACTATCGATAGTCAGATTTCTGGCGACTATCGATACTATCGATAGTACTATCGATAGTTTTGCACGACTAGTCTGACAGTTTTTTGCGACGCGTCGGCTTGGCCAAATGCGGCGGGACCGGTGAAATGTGGGATGCACATTGCTTAGACTGAAGACTTATTTTATAGGGTTTTTGTGGTAAACATGATGTTTGCGTACTACTTGGCGCAAAAAAAAAAGCATCGTTCAAAAAATTTATTTTCTCCGCTGCCCGTGGAGGCCTTGACGCTGCTTGCGCTAGGAACGCTATCCGCCTACAGCCCCTCTAACCCGAGAAAAGTGGCGCCATTCATTGTTGTGGAAATGCTCGAGGCACGTGCCCCTTCTGGGAAGAACATGGCGTCTGAAATCTGGCTCAGTGCTCCGCTGTGCCGCCATGATCTTCGACGGCTGCACGTTGCACGCGCCTCATGCATCGACGGGCTTTGGGCTATTTTTAAAACATAAAGGGGTTTTAATACCCGCCTTTACCTCGCCGCGTGCCGGCACTAACAAGAATCGTTTTCCAATGCGGTTTTTCCGTAAAACTCGTCAATTGATAGATCTAAAATTCTGGTTTTAACTAGTGATCGACAGCTTGGATTGCTAGGGCCTATGCACCGTATAACACCGGACAACTTAGGTTAGATCAACACTCTAAAACAAAAGGGTGGAGCCTTTACACCCCTTGTCACATACACAACACCCCAAAATTTCAGATCGCCGTGCAGCACACTAATATCAAGCTGACGGCCACAACTTTTACGAGAGGCTTGATCAAGCTGTGATATAAAATACTAAATAGCTAAAGTACGCATCAAAGTCTACAGAAAGAAATCACTGAGGTTTTGCAGTAGGGCCAAGAAAACCCCGACATCTTTTTTACCGTCAGTTATACTTACGTAAGCTATTTAGAAATATTGTACAACTCGGCTATCAAGCCGCTCGTGAAAGTTGGTAGTGCCGGTTGAACGTCAGTGCGCTGTACGCCCAATTGAAGTTTAGGGGTGTCGTATATGTGAAAGGGTGTATGGGCTACACCCCTTTTTTAGTGTGAATGACAGTTCGGAAATGCCAACGATCGCTGGCTCGATGATCGTTAAGAGCGCTCGTGTAACTAGGCTATTAGATATTGTCACGAATGACAAATGATGAGGCGACGAAACAAACTAAGACAAACTAAACGTCCAATGGGGCGAACTTGTGTTTAAAAACAAAAGGAGACAGACGATAACGAGAGAGCGGCCCGGGCGTCGATAGCGGCGTAACTGCCGGATCGAACGCTGAGCCGAGACTGACTGCGGCTCGCCAGGCGGAGTCTCTGATGTACATGCGTGGACCTCTGGAATAATCGGCGTAGAAGGTTCGACGCGAAGAACATTCAGACCTCGAACAAGCAACAGGATTCTCGAATTTACCAGAACACTAAATTGCAGGAATAAACAAAAGATGCGTTGTTCCCAAGAACCGAACCCTGGCTTTTCGCGTAGGAGACAAGCACTTCGCGTAGGACACAGACACAATAACCGTTAGGCCAAGCGCGCGCTGCCTACTTGGCCAGCTCCCCACTTTAAAAAGTGCATCGCCCCGATGCAACACGAAACAAACCAGAGCAAATAAAAATAACGGTAAACTAAAGAGGCGTTTGGAACACATAAGATCCACAGTCCTATGGAGCGTAGTACGGCTTCAGGCGCACGACGTGTACGACTTCAGGTTGTGGCAGGTGGCGTGATGATGTCCTTGTTCCGTCGGGCATCACCTCGTAGTTTAGATCTCCAAGCAGACAAAGTACAATTGTAGGGTCCGAAACACCATTTCAGGAGTTTCTGCGGACACGGCGGGAATCGGTGTCCAGACCGATACCCTGTCTCTGGGCTTGAAGTGGACGTCCCAACGACGAAGGTTGTACCGGGTAGCGGCGACACGTTGTTGATCTTGAATTCGAAGTCGGGCGAGCTGGCGAACCTCTTCGGCTCGTTGAGCAATCACCTGGGCGTCAAGTGTCCCACCGTCAGCTGGTTCGTGGGTAGCATCGCGTCGAGCATGGTCGTTGCACTTTCCTGCCATGCACCAGCTGAAACGGGGTTACTCCTGTGGTCTCTAGCACCGCCGTCTTCTGCAGCAAACGTAACGTAGGGTAACACCTCGTCCCAAGTCTTGTGATTTACGTCGACATACGTAGAGGTCATGTCGGCGATCGTCTCGTTTAGCCGTTACCTTTTAGTTCATTTGTCTGCGGATGGTATGCAGTGGTTCGACGGTGGCCGGTGCCACTGAGACGAACGATTTACTGCGTCAGCTGGGCCATGAACGATGATCCACGGTCGGTAATGAGGACTTCGGGGCGCCGCGCCGGAGGACAATGGAGTCGATGAAAAACTTTGCGACTTCGACAGCCGTGCCTGATGGTAGGGCTTTCGTCTCGGCGTACCATGTGAGATAATTTTTGGTGACGATTATCCAGTGGTTTCCCGACGTTGACGCCGGAAAGGGACCAAGCTAAATTCATTCCCATCTGCTGGAACGTCGTGGACGGGTGAGAAATCGGATGCAGAAGTCCTGATGGCTTCGTCGGTGGTTTCTTGCGTCTCTGACACTCGTGGCATGATCGAGTGTAGAGGTGAACGGTCTTCTCTAGCCTTGGCCAGTAGTACTCTCCTCAAATTCTGGCGAGCGTCTTGCTGTAGCCAAGGTGTCCAGCCGTTGGGTCGTCATGGCATCCTTGAAAAATTTCTTCTCGAAGACTGGAAGGAATAACTAAGAGACATGCTGTGTTGTTGTTGACGAATTTTTTTTTGTACAGCACCCTTTGCCGTATGGAGAAGGTGGGCAGGATTTCTAAGAAAGCACGGGAACCGCACTCGCTTGTCCCTCTAGATGCTCGATGAGCACTCGCAGGTCAGGGTCGTCTCATTGGAGTTCTGCTATGTCGCTTAGATCCAGAGCGCCGAGGAAACGCTCATCGTCGTCGTCTTCGATGCAAGCAGGAGCGGCCTCGGCTGGGGTCCTTGACATGCGGTCGGCGTCACATGTGCTTCCGGCCGGACTTGTACACCACGGTCCTGTCGAACTCCTGCAGTCGTAGGCTCCGCCGGGTGAGGCGTCCGGAGGCGTCCTTCAGGTTGGGCAAGCAAGCAGAGCGAGTGGTGGTCAGTGACGACGTGAAAAGGACTTCTGTACAAATATGGGCCGAACTTTGTTATTACCCATACAACAGCAAGGCACTCCTTTCAGTCGTTGAGTAGTTTGTCTCCGCCTTGAACAGCGTCCCACTTGCGTAAGCGATTACTCGCTCTGCCCTGTCTTTCATTTGAACTAATACCGCTCCAAGTTCGGTGTTACTGGCGTCCGTGTGGATCTGTTTCAATGAACCGGTCGAAATGGAGAAGAATCGGGGGCGTCTGGAGTCTTCCTTTGAGCTCATCGAATGACCGCTGGTGTTCTTCTGTCCATTCAAACTTCACGGCGTCCTTCGTGAGGTTCGTCAGCCGTGCAGACAGCTTGGCGAAGTCCCGAACAAATTGTCTGTAGTAGGCAAAGAGCCCGAGGAATCTTCTCATGGCCTTCTTGTCAGACGGCGGCGTAAATGCAGCTACGGCGAGGATCTTCTCGGGGTTAGGGAGAGCACCTTTGTTGTTCACGACGTGGCCAAGGAACTTAAGTTCACCATAGACGAATCGACACTTTGTTGGCTTGAGTGACAGGCCGACGGTCTTGACGGCTTGAAGCACGGCTCGAAATCGTCTCAAATGTTCGTCGAATTTTCGTGAAATTACCACGACATCGTCCAGGTAGACGAGGTAGCTCTGCCATTTCAGACCTGCCAGAACGGTGTCCATGACACGCTGGAAGGTGGCTGGTGCTGTATAAAGTCCGAACGGCACCACTTTGAATTCCTACCGTCCGTCGGGAGTGACGAAGGCAGTTTTCTCCCGGTCGCGTTCGTTGACTTCAATCTGCCAGTAACCACTCTTCAGGCCCATCGACGAAGAATATCGGGAGTGGCGCAGTCGGTTTAACGTATCGTCGATGCGGGGCAGCGGATAGACGTCCTTCTTCGTGAGAGCGTTCAGTCGACGATAGTCCACGCAGAACCGCAGGGTTCCGTCCTTCTTTTTACAAGGACGACTGGGGATGCCCATGAATGTAGAGCATTTCCTGGACTTGATATTGAACTCGGTACGGCGACTGGTGGACAGGAGAGCGCCGTCGTCGGTAATAATGCAATGTTTCGCCACTGGTGTTTGGCGAACTTTCGACGACGTGGCGAAAGTGTCACTCTATTCGGCGAGGAGATCAACCAGTTGCCGACGCTTGGGAGCTGGGAGCTCGGGGTCGATCTGGAGCGGCAACGACGACGTGCACTTCTGCTGTGAGACGAGGTTTCCTCGGACACTGCGGTGACCACGGCTGGCGCCTGAAGCTCCTCGACGTGGCCCATGGTGGTACCCTTCGTTAGGTGCTGCGGCTCCTCTCAAAGTTTGTCACAAGAACAGTTGTACGTCCTTCTTGGAGATCCGTTACGCCTCGTGCGACGCCAATTCCTTTTTCAAGGAGCAGTTGGGCGCTGCCTTCCAGAAGAGCTTCAAGGTTCATGGCTGCATCGGTTATCACGGTGACGAAAACATTAGGCCGCGGCGGTAGGTTCACATGGTCGGCGATAACTAGGATCGCGGTTGACGTCGTGCTAGTCTCCACCAGCGGCAGGACAGGCTTCGCAGCGTCAACTGGTTTGCCCCGAGGTCGATGACGGCGCCGTACTCGCAGAGAATATCCAATCTGAGCATGACGTCCCTCGCACAGTGTTGCAGAACGACGAACTTCACAGGGCATGTCTCGCCGTTCATTTCGAAGCGAGCAGTGCCCCTTCCCACAGCGGTTCGTATCTGCGGCCCATCCTACGGCGTCGTCACTTTTCGAAGGCAGCGAAAAAGCCTCCCTGTCAAGACTGAGTAGTCTGCTCCAGTGTCCACGACAGCCGATGCGTCGTGGCCGTCGATAACAACGTTCAGGTTGTTGGGCACCGTCGCAGGGGCGTCGTTGTGATCCGCAGTGTTAGGTGAGTGGTAGCGCTCCGGCGTTCTTGGAGGGTCTTTGCTTCGGTCTTCTTCGGTAACGACACCTCCAGGCGTTGCCGCACTTAGTTTTCCCGGCGACGCAGGGTGACAGGCTGTCTCGACGGGGTCGTGGCGCTGGGGACGCTGAACGTCGAGGCCATGGGGAGCAGGATTTACGGCGGAGAGACGGCGCTGAGAAGGGCGGAGCGTCGGAGGTACTCCTCGATGTCTCGAGGGCGTTCGCCGTACCTGGGGCGTGGGTCGTTCGGGTGGAACCCACGCAGCGCAGTTGTCGGTAAGGACAACGGCGGCAGATATGATCGGATTCCCGCAGGAGATAACGAGAGAGCGTCGCGGGCGTCGATAGCGGCGTAACAGCAGGATCGAGCGATGAGGCGAGACAGACTGCGGCTCGCCACGCGGAGCCCCTCATGTACATTCGTGGGCTTCTGAGATAATCCGCGTAGAAGGTTCGACACGTAGAACATTCGGACCTCGAACAGGCAACAGGATTCTAGAATTTACCAGAACACTAAATTGCAGGAATAAACGAAAAATGCGTCGCTCCCAGGAATCGAACTCTGGCTTTTCGCGTGGGAGACAGGCACAATAACCGCTTAGGCCACGCGCGCGCTGCCTACTTGGCCAGCTGCGCGCGCGACAATATGTTCATGTGCAAACAAACTTTCGCACACAACTAAATAGGGGGACCGGTGACCGAGATGGGTTAGCCCACCTCAGCTCCGGGAGCACGTGCAGCGAAAGCTCGTGCTGCAGAAACCACATGGATCCTGGTTTCAATACGCACCCATGTCGGTTTCGATTTATATGAGCATCGTACCGACGTGCAATCGTGTATCAATACTGTGTGGTACACGTTAAAGACCCCAGGCAAGCCATTCTACCGCACTGGCTAAATTTCACATCTAGAGCCGAGGCATCGGACACCCATTAAGTATGACTAACTTCCGGCTGTATGAACACAGATACAACTTAATTACTACTAGTACTATAAAATATAATGTGCTCACATGTTATGACCTACATAATGGATCGCGGAAAGTTGCATGCGACAGGCGTTAAGAATGCGAACCTTTCCCGAAATGCACTCCGTCTTTGTGTGCGCCAATGTGTGCGCGCGTGCACATTGGCGTATGCGTACCGCTTGTGTTTACCAGTCCTTCGATGTTTCCCTGTCGGTATAAACACAAACATTAAGATTAGAGCAGGTATTGGGCAGGAGATTGAACTATAGGGGGTGCTTTATCAAGCTGCTTTTCCCACAGCCCGATGTTTACTAACATAACATAACAAAGCAATTGAACCTCCCCTAGCACAATCTGGGTACGAGCGCCTTGGTCTGACCAGTGCTATGGTTGCACAGGAGCGGCCTTTGAATCGTTGTGTTTGATTTCTCTGATCGGAAACAAACAAGAAAAGTTGGTTTATGACCCCGGAGCTAAAGCGTACCGCTAGAGGTGTGACTATTTAATCTCCTTCCAGGTACCGATGAAAAACCAACATTTGTTTCCACCAATAAAGAAATCAGGGAGCCCTGCTGCAATGGTGGATCTTTTGCGACGTGAGCCCAAGTTCGCCGTGCTGAAAGTGAACGGAATTCACTGAATATGGTGGTAAAAATGTAGCCACCACTTTGGTCGCGTGGCGCCATCACATAACGCTGGAGACGTTATGCTGATTCGCCACTTTTCTGGTCCTGTATACTAGCAGTAATGAAGCACGAATCAACTTCGAAATATACTTTTTATATGGGCGATCTTCACGCAAGTTGTTTATTCGTTGTATAGCATTATTTGTTGTATACATCGTCCAGTATACAGGTCTTTCTCATGCCAGCGGAAGAGAGGTATACGGAGCGAGCCTCAAATGCACCTTAAAATCTGCTCCTTAGAGATGTTTCCAGTTGCATTAAAACACATACACTGAATGAGGAATCTGCCAATGATGGGAGGACTCAGATGAGTTTAGGTGTTGTCGAAGGCTTTCCTCGCGGCCGTTGTGAGCGGAAATTTTCCCCTGGCGCAGGTGTTCTGAACGTCGTCATGATGGACGTTGTAAATCAAAATACAAAATGTTGGGTGGGCTTGCAGTATGCTCCTCACCTAAAATCGAGAAAAACAAGAAAGAATTTGTGCTGAACGAGCGAATAAATATTCCAGTTTTTTCAGGTATTTTTGACACCACAAACTCATATTCTTATATAAACAAAAATAGAAAATGCTCCCCAGACAATATATTTGAAATCTGAAAACTCAAATTTGCATTATCGCCGGAACTGATTTTGATTTTTGGTTTGAAGTATCTGTTCGCGTCAATAACGATATATGACTGAAATGGCGCAGTACATTTTTATTTCGATCCAGCCCTGGAAACGACAGTGTCGTAATCTTTTATTCTCGTCAATCACGTGCGCGAGCTTCCTCATCAATTTTGAGAAGCATTTAAGTTTTTATAGATGTATGTGTTTTCGTGATAGTGCGTACGTTTGCTGTGTAGCAGCTAGAAAAAACCTTTGACCAAGGCACGGTGGAAGAAACATTTAGGTGATGACTCTCTATCCGACGTGGCGACCACATTATGTTCGGCGCACCGAGAGCTTCACTCGCACGGGGATAGATGGCGCCAAGCATAGGATCCCTCTCAAACCGACCGCTCCAGTTGTTTCTCCCAGCGGTGGTCCCGAAATCCCTCGCTCTCCACTTCTTGTTCTACCTCACCGCCGCCATCACGTCGCCAGAGTCCGTAAATCTGTGTTCTCTTCTTCTTCTTCTTCTGGTTAAGGCTCACCTTCGTGCACGATGGTTGCACCTGTGATCGACAGAGCACCAGAGAAAACACGAACCCAGCCAGTGGCCGCTCACCACCACCACACCACCACACCGCGAAAAAGGCGAGCACGCTACGCCGCCGGCACCGTGGCGGCCGCGGAGGGACCTCATACCTCAGCGCCCTCCAGCGGCGGCACGGAACAAACTACTCCTGGTTCGGGGCTAGCTCCGAACACGATTTGGTCGCTCGCTCCCCGAGGGATGAGCGGCCAGAGTCATCACCTAAATGTGTTTCTTCCACCGTGGAAAAAGGTAAAGCGGAAGAGAGAATGTAGCTGAGATTGGTCAGCGAGTTCAAAGGCGTTGCGTCATTTGAGTCGTGCGAGGGGCTATACGACGTGCAGATCCGTCTGCTGTTCGAGCACCTCGCTCGTTTCTCTACCCGACAAACACGCATGCGTGTTTTAGTTTCCCTTTGCCTCAACCACAACGCAAGATATGTAAATAGGTGTGGACACTGCACGCGTTGCAGCTGCAAGATAAAGTCCTTTCCTTGGTTGCAAGCGGCGACACCAGATGGCTCCTAAATATGCGGCAAATGTGAGCCTGTCGCGGTCCCGGTTTTCCATGCTTCTCTATGGGAAACATGCTTGAGTTTTTGTAAAGTCGTTTGCGGAGTGCGCTACATTATGTAAATATTGGCACTTGCGCTACGCTTGCTTGTTAGATACTGTTTTGTCATTGACCCTAGCTTCGTGCCTCGACGGCGGCAGTAATTGTTGTATGAACGGGTTGAAGCGAAGAGCTTCTGGCACGGTGTTCAAGCCAGCGTTCGTCGCGGTCAGAGCGTCACAGCGGACCGCTCCCAGTGCCTGTGTTTCAGTGGCAGGTCTCAAACACGTTTCAGCAAAGTGAAGCGGTAAACAAAATGTAGCAGAACCTCGCCAGCAACTTGAAAGCGCGGGGCGCCGTTTGCGTTGCTCAAGGGGCTATACGACAAGCAAGTTCGTCTGTTCCTTGCACATCTGATGCGCTTCTGCACCCGCCAAATATGGCCGCGTGCTCTTGTTTCCCCTCGACCTCATTCAATTGACTGCGGACGCTGACGGCTTGACTGCCTCGTAATCGCGCGTTCCCCGGGAGTTCTCTAAGTTGTCCTCTGATTGGCTATCCACACCTTGCGTTCCGACGCGCCAAAGAGGCATTTTGGAACGCTTGCTCAACGCGTTCCGCACAATACTGTTCGAACCTCGTGTACACATACCTTCAAAAGATGAACCATAGCCTCCTCTATACTCACAAAGCCTGGCAGTTCGACGATGGAGCCATTAAGTGCCCGGTCGTAGATTTGCAGGGCGAACATCTGGTAGCACAGAACATCAAAGAGCCATTTCTCGGGGAACCTGGACGTCAGCGTACAGCTTTTTCCAGCGGCGAGGACCCGAAACACACTTGTTCGCTCGGGAGAAGTGTGTTTCGGCGTCTCGCAGCAGCGGATCGTCAGTCACGTGGCTCCCCTCTCATCTCGTTGTTTGCCGCTCCACCTTTTCCATTTTGGCGGCCGCTTCTCGTGGCGATCTGCCAGGCCTGGTCAGTATATAGAAGGCTATGAATGAACACGAATAAAACGGGCATATCTGCGTTGCACATAACGATCCGTTGATACCAATCAAGTGGTACCAAAAGTGTCTCGTCAGTGGGGCTCTCGTCGCTGGGCGTTTACTATTTACCGGCTAAACCGATCGCGCTCTAAAAGAGGGCAGGATAGCTGGGTATTCACTGCGCGTGACTGGCTCCAGCCGGGGCATAGGGAAAACGCGCAAAGGTGACGTGGTGCCGTGACAGTGAACTTTTGGTGCTGCATGGTTGGCTCTATCGGATCGTCTCGTCGGCTCGGGTCTATAGACCTTCGCAAGAATCGCCTTCTGCGCGCTGCTATCTTTGTCTGCATGGCTGTGGAACGCATGCGGCGTTGATCTGTTGTGAGCTATATCAGACGCTGCGCATGCGTCCACAGCTCACTGACTCAGCATCTTTCGCCCAGGTGCTAAGCGATGCAAAGGTCTATAGACTGAAACGGAGTACAGTTTACTGTGGTGACTATCGAAGGGCGACTGTGGGGTTCGGGCCCGGAAACCCTGATTTATTCTTTTGCAATAGATCCAGCTTTTCGAAAGTCACGTGCCGATTATCAGAAGGTCGGAAGGCCACTAAACAATGGAGGAACGACTGACATCGTGGAGCGTTCAAGCCCTTTTCATGAGATAGCGAACCTCGGAGCGCGGTCAACGCTAGAGCCCGATCGAAAGCAGCATCGAAAGGGCAACGTCATTGCTCTCATCACCTTTTTTCTTATAAGGCGTGCCGTGACGTTGCGGTTTTCGTCCGCCATTGAGTAGGATATCCTGAGCTTCCAACAGAGGGCATGTCTTTAGAAACGCGATCTTTTGCGGGGTTAGGGCTCAGAAACCCTGATTGGCTCTCCCAAATTCAACAAGAACTGCGACGCTATCCCGTGCAGCTAAAGCAGTCATTTGGACACAGAGACGACAGACGTATGTGTTGATGAGACACCGCACTATCCGAGCGGGGCTAAAGGGCTGACGGCGGGGCCAAGTCTACAAGAGAACATTTGGCTCCCCATATATCAGGCATCGCGCAAGACATCCAACCCACTGTACCATCAGCTCCTTGTGCAGACGGTACAGTGATGTCATGGCGCCGAGCTTTCAGATTAGAAATTATACATTTCGACTCGTGCCATATCTAATTGCCACAACAACAATATTTCCGGAACAATAAAGTATTTTCAATTCCCAGTCTGTTGTCTCACAGAAGATCGTGTATAAAAAGTAACTTCAGAACAAAGAGGGAAAAAAGTTCTTCTTATCACTAGGAGCTGTCCGAAACAGGGCTTCGTGTTTGTGGTTTCGAAGATAACCACGGGCACCTGCTACCGCAAAGCCCTGTCTCAGACAGCACGCCATTGTAGAAGATGGACATGGTTTCTTCGGAGCAGCGTCTGATAAAACTGCAAGCGTGACGTGCGGGCTTCCAATTCCCACCTCGCCCCTCAAAACGAATAACTAAAAAGTTAACTAGTTAGTTTTAAGTAATTAAATAACTAGGCGCACTACGAAAATCTGGTGGACTTTCGTAAGACGCTTGCTAATAACATACAGTTGGATTCTCTCCCGCCAATCGCTGAGCATTTATCCTTGAATTTTGGTGCAGGTTATCTGGACACCATATATATATAAACCGTGTTTCACGAAAGGTGGACAAATTCGATATTGCGAAAACTACGCGTCGCAACAAAAAAGGCTTGTGTCGTTTTGGTCCTGGGCCAGGGGCCTATTTAGGAAAATTATTAAAGTCTGGGATAATTAAATTGTTAATTGTTTTTGCGTAATTAACTTTTTATTATTGTGTTTAAGGGCATGGTTTTAATTAGAAAATTGCTCAGCATCATCGAAAAACACTAAATCAACAAACTGCAGAACGATAGAAGGCACGCGCAGCGTTTTACGGCTTTCTGAAAACCGTACAAATTCGACGGGTTTTAAGTTTCGGTTTGCTATCGGAGCGCATCTCGGCCCCGACGGCACCGCGCCCCGTGGAGAGATAGTGCAACCAACCTCTGCTGCGCTGCGCGATGCACAGCGCAGCAGAGGCTGGTTGCACTATCTCTCCACGGGGCGCGGTGCCGCCGGGGCCGAGATGCGCTCTGATAGCAAACCGAAACTTCAAAACCCGTCAAATTTGTGCGGATTTTCAGAAAGCCGTAAAATGCTGCGCGTGCCTTCTATCGTTCTGCAATTTGTTGATTTAGTGTTTTTCGATGATGCTGAGCAATTTTCTAATTGAAACCATGCCCTTAAACACAATAATTAAAAAGTTAATTACGCAAAAATAATTAACAATCTAATTATCCCGGACTTTAATAATTTTCCTAAATAGGCCCCTGGCCCAGGACCAACACGACACAAGCCTTTTTTGTTGCGACGCGTAGTTCTCGCAGTATCGAATTGTCCGCTTTCGCGAAACACTCGTTCGTATAACTAATATATATATGATATATACATATCATATATATATATATATATATATATATATATATATATATACATATATATATATATATAGTATATATATATATATATATATATATATATATATATATATATATAGAACAGCACCTGTGATGAAAAGAAGGTACTCGAGAGAAATATGTTCACAGAATATTTGCCCTTTAAAGGATGGTTGTCGAAGGATGCCAAAAAAATGGTCTCAAGAAACGTTTCGGGCCTGGTAGGCTCTTCGTCAGTCGAAAAAGACAACTTCGTTTTCCTTTTCTTTCAATTAGAGAAAAAACGGCCGCAAAAAGAAGAAGAAGTAATTGGAAAAATGCTTACCGTTTAGCGGGTACCTACTCAAGTAAATTCTCGCTTAAAAGTTTAATATATCCCGATAAAAAAGCAGTAAATATTATTCAAGTAGTTGAATATAATATTATTATTATCACAAGACCAGTTTTTGGGACATGTGGTTGGACATAATCCAACTATACCTGGTGTCATGTGAAGCCAATGAGAGGCTCAATGTTAAGCGTTTGCTCGTGTCAAATTAAACAATGAAGCGAGATATGACAAATAAAAAAACGCAACAGTGCGGCACCGGTCTATGCAAGATCTCAATTAAATGTCCATAAAAAACGATGGCAATGACCCTTTCGTATAAGCTCTTAGTTTATAAATCAGATTCTTTACTTCTTCGACTCTGGTGTTCTAAAGCTCCTGAAGTATAATGAAAGTAAACTCTGAAGTTTGTTAGTCTCGTGCGAAGTGACGAGATTTTAATCCGTGCAGTATTAGAATTTACATAATTAAATACTTCCGATTACAGTTAAATACATGTTTTCTGGATATTACATGATCGACAGACTTATCTGAAATGTGATTTGAAAAGTCAACTTTATATCGAAAAGCTACACGATAGCTGTCAATTTCCACATTATAAAAGCTGTTCATTGCAATACAAAACAAAAAAGGTTATACCGTACAGCGCAGATGCTACGATGTAAGACGCTTTATGTTCAGAAAATAATGTGATTTTGAGATAAATAGCTAGAGCATTAGGCAGAGGATTTCATCAACCGTGGATACCCCTTACCGTTAATAAATAATTCAATATCAAAAAGTCGAGCGATCTCTCGGAACGCGTGTTTAGTAGAGCGACCGAAACGAAATAACCACGAATTACGGCTAATCTTACCTTACCAGTCAAAACTTCCAAACATAAACAATATTCTTAGACGACACATGAATATTTTACACCTCGACACTGCTTTAAAAGCTGTTATCCCTCGACCACCTGGTATAGCGTTTAGGAGACCACGTAATTTATTGGATTTTTTTAGACAGTCCCGAAACTCCATCGGACGTAGCCTGGTCCCTCTTGGTTGTGTAAAATGCAATAATACCCAATGTAGTTTATGTGCTGATATAATAATAGCTAACTCTATTCGTAGCACAGCAAATAACTTTAATTGGAAAATAAATGGTACATTTGACTGTAATTCGGAAAATGTTATTTATTTGATTCAATGTAAAAAATGCCTAATTCAATACATAGGGGAAACTAAAACAAGCATAAGAAAACGCATGAATTTACATAAAAGTCACATACGTAATCACGTTGCCGGACCAGTTTCTCGTCACTTAAACTCCGCGGGACATAACGGACTTTCTGATTTTACTTTTATTATACTTCAGGGGGCTTTCGAACCACCAGAGATCGAAAAAATAAAGAATCTGAATTTATTTATAAATTTAATACTTTAGAACCGAAGGGCCTTAACAGTTCGAAAGGGTCATTGCCATCGTTTTTTATGGACATTTAATTGAGATCTTCTAACCGGTGCCGCACTGTTGCGTTTTTTTTTTTCTCGCTTCATTGTTTAATTTGACACGAGCAAACGCTTAACATTGAGCCTCTCATTGGCTTCACATGACACCAGGTATAGTTGGATTATGTCCAACCACATGTCCCAAAAACTGGTCTTGTGATAATAATAATATTATATTCAACTACTTGAATAATATTTACTGCTTTTTTATCGGGATATATTAAACTTTTAAGCGAGAATTTACTTGAGTAGGTACCCGCTAAACGGTAAGCATTTTTCCAATTACTTCTTCTTCTTCTTTGCGGCCGTTTTTTCTCTAATTGAAAGAAAAGGAAAACGAAGTTGTCTTTTTCGACTGACGAAGAGCCTACCAGGCCCGAAACGTTTCTTGAGACCATTTTTTTGGCATCCTTCGACAACCATACTTTAAAGGAGCAAATATTTCTGTGAATATATATATATATATATATATATATATATATATATATATATATATATATATATATATATATATATATATATATATATATATATATATATATATATATATATATAGAGAGAGATATATGGGCGGTTTCATTTGGATTCAGGCAACGAGTGGCAGTCGTATTTTTTATTTTGCTTCAAATATTTATATTTTGTGGAGCATGTTCCTAGAAGAACAATCCTTTTTATTTTCATGTCCTGACATGATTAGTTCCTGAGAAGAAAAAAATCTCAAAGACGCGGGAAAGAACTACGAGGTTTTGACGATTGTCGTGTGTGGCGTTTTTGAATCACTCTCCATCTCAAAGTATTAAAAAGAGAACGTCTATATTTTTTTAGTGTGATATATAGGCATGCAGGTAAGCCGACATTATAACTGCTATTTACTATTCGTCGCTCCAATTTTTGTAAAAATCCCCAAACATGCCTCCGCGAACAACTGTGACCTAAAATGGGGATTTTATTTTGAGTCGACTATGTTTAGTATCGCTTTTAAAATATTACCACGTGTAAAACCATTCATTGCCTTCCAAATTAAGCAAAGTTTGTGTTTCTATCATGTACGAGTACTGAGAAATAAATTATGAAACAGAGAGGGTTTTCACTTTTTGTTCAACTTCAGCACGCTGTCTAAAAAAACCCATTTTTAATTTTTTTCTTTTTCTCGCGTTGCGTTCTCTTCACACCCTTCTTTTAGCCAGAATACATTTCGTTAATAGTATTTGCCTTGGTTTTGAGTTTCAAGCCTCTAAATATGCTAAAAAAAGAGCAAATGCCGATGGTGGGATTTGACGATTTTCGTGTGTGGCGTTTTTGAACCACTCTCAATGTCAAAGTATTCAAAAGAGAGTTTCGATATTTTTTTATTGTGATATATATGCAAGTCAGTAAAACGACATTCCATCTACTATTTATTATTCGTCGATCCAATTTTTGTAAAAATCTCCAAACATGCCTCCGCGAATGACTGTGACCTAAACTGCGGATTTTTTTGTTAGTCCACTATGTTTAGTTTTGTTTTTAAAATAATACCACGTGTGGAACCTTTCATTGCCTTTCATATTATGTAAAGTCTGTGTCTTAATCACGTACGAGTACTGAGAAATAAATTATGAAACAGAGGAGGTTTTCACTTTTCGTTCAATTTCAGCACACTGTATAAAAAAAACATTTTTAATATTTTTCTTTTGTTTTTTGCTTTGTGTTTTTTTACACCCTTATTTTACCCAGAATACATTCCGTTAGAGGTATACGCACTGGTTTTGAGTTTTAAGCCTTTAAATATGCTGAAAAATAATTTGGTTCTGTTATCAACATGAATTTAGCATTAAAAATATAAAATTTCGCATTTAAAAATCTAGGTTTCCAATAGAAAGCGTATTTTACTCTAATGTTTTAAAATATTATACTTTGATATTTCTAACGTAGTATAGATTATGTAGCGCATAGGGTTTAGGCTTGAGGCCCCTCCAATCTAGGCACCGGCAGAAATTGTCTGAAAACCCGCTCCCGGCAGTTGCGATTTCATAGTGTTTAGACGTTTGGAATTGCAAACTTGATATTATACGCCTAACGACATTCATGTTTTTCATATGAGTATTTATTCAACGTCCCTTAGATTATTATAATAAAGAATAAAATATACAGCTATAACCCATAAACCCACCATCAGCATTTGCTCTTTTTTAGCACATTTAGAGGCTTAAAACTCAAAACTAGTCCATATAACTCTAACAGAATGTATTCTGGCTAAAAGAAAAGTGTAAAAAACGCAACACGAAAAAAATAAAATAGATTTTTTTTTACTTTTTTTACAGTGTGCTGAAATGGAACGAAAAGTGAAAACCTCCTCTGTTTCATAATTTATTTCTCAGTACTCGTACGTGATTAAGACACAGACTTTACATAATATGAAAGGCAATGAAAGGTTCCACACGTGGTATTATTTTAAAAACAAAACTAAACATAGTGGACTAACAAAAAAATCCGCAGTTTAGGTCACAGTTGTTCGCGGAGGCATGTTTGGAGATTTTTACAAAAATTGGATCGACGAATAATAAATAGTAGATGGAATGTCGTTTTACTGACTTGCATATATATCACAATAAAAAAAGTATCGAAACTCTCTTTTGAATACTTTGACATTGAGAGTGGTTCAAAAACGCCACACACGAAAATCGTCAAATCCTACCATCGGCATTTGCTCTTTTTTAGCATTTTTAGAGGCTTGAAACTCCAAACCAAGGCAAATACTATTAACGAAATGTATTCTGGCTAAAAGAAGGGTGTGAAGAGAACGCAACGCGAGAAAAATAAAAAATTAAAAATGGGTTTTTTTTAGACAGCGTGCTGAAGTTGAACAAAAAGTGAAAACCCTCTCTGTTTCATAATTTATTTCTCAGTACTCGTACATGATAAAAACACAAACTTTGCTTAATTTGGAAGGCAATGAATGGTTTTACACGTGGTAATATTTTAAAAGCGATACTAAACATAGTCAATTCAAAATAAAATCCCCATTTTAGGTCACAGTTGTTCGCGGAGGCATGTTTGGGGATTTTTACAAAAATTGGAGCGACGAATAATAAATAGCAGTTATAATGTCGGCTTACCTACATGCCTATATATCACACTAAAAAAATATAGACGTTCTCTTTTCAATACTTTGAGATCGAGAGTGATTCAAAAACGCCACACACGACAATCGTCAAAACCTCGTAGTTCTTTCCCGCTTCTTTGAGATTTTTTTCTCAGGAACTAATCATGTCAGGACATGAAAATAAAAAGGATTGTTCTTCTAGGAACATGCTTCACAAAATATAAAAATTTGAAGCAAAATAAAAAATACGACTGCCACTCGTTGCCTGAATCCAAATGAAACCGCCCATATATATATATATATATATATATATATATATATATATATATATATATATATGATAGATATATAGACATATATACGCACATATATATGAAAACAACATGCAACAACGGGTGGTTTATTCTTTGACGTTTCGGCCGGAGTCCGGCCGAAACGTCGAAGAATAAACCACCCGTTGTTGCTGTTTTCATCAAGGGTTTTGCTTTTCCTCTCAGTTATACCCACGCCTTCGGCCCCCCGCCACCATGCCCGTTGTATATATATATATATATATATATATATATATATATATATATATATATATATATAAGTATTGCATGCATATCCTGGAAGAGTTTATTGTTAACCGACGAGCATCGCTATGTTTATTTGTAGTGTATGTCAATGTTGTTGTTTCCTTGCTAATGCTACTTCTAAGGGTTGTTTTAACGGTGGAAATAGACCTGTGTGTAGGTTTTCTCTTTAGCTTGCGCCGCACAACTGTCAACGCAGGTACACGCGGCTTCAACCGAGCTTTCTTTATGGCAGCCTTTTTTTCTAGACACACCCAGTATCGTCTAGTTAATTGGTACATGATGCAAATAAACCAATCCAATTAAATGATATCAAAGCGCATGACCAGTCCGGGGCACCTTTTCATCGTTCAGCAGGCAACAACTATAGGGTTCAGTGTTTTTCGGTGTCTAAAATTATTCCTCACCGCAAATCGGTGTTTTAAAGTGTCCGTTTCCAGTTTCAGCTAAATAAAAGGTCGGACTGTGTCGAGGATTATATAAACGAAAGCAGCGCACAAGCAGAGGGTTGACGAACTCCGGAGAATATGCTCGTGGCCCAAACACATGATGTTCTTCGGTCCCCCTCGCCCCCCCCCCCGCCCCAAGAAAAAAAATGGCACTAAGAGTTTTTTTTTTTTACCTTTATTTTCTTACCTCTGAAAATCTATGACACATCGCAAACGCGCACTCTCCGGCCAAACGCAGCGCGGTCTAAACTAGATGCCAAAGTTTCAGAAGTGCCTTTATTTTATTCTAAATTTTTACGCTATGTTTTTCTCTTAATTCTTTGTGGGAAAATGGCGGCAAACGAAGCTTTCAAATATATGAAGCTGAAAGGCGCCAGTTTCCGAAAACGGTCAAAAACGAGCCCAATTTTCCCGTTGAAACTTTTAGAAAAAAACTTGGAGGTTTTGAATTGAAATGACGGGTAATTCTGAAGCTTTGGCTTCTGATTTGGACCGTTAGCGCTAAATTTGGGAGGAGATTGGGCGATCGCCGATACGTAAATTTCTTGTTGTTGTTGTTTTTTGTGATAAAATCCCAGTACAAGAACCAGGTGGGTGATTTTGAAGAAAGGAGCAGTTTCGAGGACGATTGTGTGGAGGCTATTTTTGTCGGGACAACGAACCATACAACTCTCACGAATTAAGTTAATGTTACAGGTATTTATTCAAGGCGAGCTTAGGATTTAGGGTTTTTCGGTTTCACCCAATTTAATTCAAACCGGCTGGGAGGCTATGTTTCGGCGTTTATTGGCAGATATGACGCAAAACATAGAACCCTACCAATAACAAAGTGGTTGAAGTGCAGGCGAGTTGGTGTAAGTTGGACACGACAGTCAAACTGAGACTTGAGTAGAAAAATGAAAAAAACGCTACTACTTCGAGAAACACATAAATTATGCGAATTTTTTTAGTTTGTTTCTAAGGTAAACGAGTTCGAGGTTTGGGCCACAACGCTATTTTTTTCTATGCAAGTCAAATTAGTGAGGGAGTGGAGCAAAGCGAAAGCGCGAGGGGACATCAGAATGCCGAACCCTGGTTGGAAGTATAAGTGAGTAGACGCCAAGGTAGCCGCGTTTGTCTCCACTGCACAACGCCTTGAAACGCAAAAGCCGAACGACCGATGCGGGCGTTCCGCGTTCTAGCGCCTTCGACGAGTGCAGTGTAGACCAAGGCGGCTAGCTTGGCGTCTACCCACTATTCCTTCCAACCAGGGCTCGGCGTTCTGATGTTCCCTTGCGCTATCGTTTCCTTCTCTCCCTCGGTTTCTGCCCACATACAGCATTTTACTCGAAAGTCGGGGTCACACCGCTTATACGTCATACAAAAGACAGTCTGCATACAGATTCCAACGCGAGTCATCGCTACATCCGTGTTTAGAATGTCGCGTGGCGATAAGTTCAAGGAGAGAACTAGGCACGCGGCATTCGAATCACGGATGTAGACCCCTTTCGAAATACTGCCCTCCATTGGCAGCTGGAAAATACCTGCCCAATGGCGGACCCAAGCGTCAACAAGGCGCACACAGGAGAAAACACACCCACAGAAAAGGGGATGAGCACAGTGACGTTGCACTTTCGACGCTTTATGATTGGCTCGTCGGCTCGAAGTATTGGCCGCGCTCCGACGTTCGCAAGTCATTCTCTTTGGGACGCCACCCTGGATCGAACAATCATTGACAGAGCAAGCACCGTGACGTCAGTCAACAAGGTTATAAAATGTCCGCCGGCTGGTTTTGCCTTCTGTCGCGAATTTTGACAGCAGCGCTGAAACGATACTCAATCGCTGTATGTTTTTCCGCAGGTGTGTTATCTTGAAAACGCTTATTGTGTCGGCTTTGATTGCCGCCTCTTGCTGCTGTTTCCTTGCTCACGAGGTTACGGCTACCTTCTTTGTTTCGTTGACGCTTACTATGAACTAGTACATTGCTAGAGTGGCCTTCTCTGGAGCGGGATATCAAGACCTATTCAGGACCGAATAATACGAACAAGAATGACCAAGCTAACCCGGGGCTCAACACCCGATTTAGAAGCAATTCGACTACCGAGCACTCCACGGCCGCAGATGCTAGTAATAGTGATGGCGACTATGCAGATGCTGGCGACCGTTGCGAACATGTTTGGTCAAGTGCTCACAGGTCAGAGGAAACTTGCTGAAGATATTGCCAGTGCTCACAGGTCAGAGGAAACTTGCTGAAGATATTGCCGAGATCATGAGATTGCACCTATATGTGAACTCCCGATTTGATACTCTCGAGTCACGTGTGGCTGCTCTTGAGTCCTTGCCTAGTACGTCTGGGCCGGCTTGCTAGAACAGCGTCTCAGCTGAGACTGGGTGAAAGAAAGCGTCTTGAGACGCAGCTTGAGTACCGCTCAGCTCGTGCGCTGGTTTTGAAGTGCTTTCTTTCACCCAGTCTCAGCTGAGACGCTGGTTTTAGCAAGCCGGCCCTAGTGACTCTAGTGCACCTGGTGTTGATTTGCTCCCTGAGTTTAAATCACTCACTGATGTGGTAGATAGACTCGTTTCAAAAAATGACGACTTAGAAAACCGTTCCCACAGAAAGAATCTTATATTGCACGGACTTTCAGAAGAAGGTAATGAAAGTAATGAAGTGCTAATGTCCAAAGTCTCAAAGTTTTTGTCGGAGAAACCGGCAATGGACTTCCGCATGAATTGAAAGGTGCCATAAACTTGGTAGAGGTCAGGAAGGTCGTTCACGCCCCGTCATTTTGAAGTTGTTAGATTTTCGTTAAAGACTTTTTGTCCTGAAGAGCTGCGTCATGTTTAAGGGCTCGCAGTTTCGCATATCAGAAGATTTCTTCCCTTACGTGCGTTCAATTCCGACAAAAATGTGGGACGCGTCCGCTTCTTTTCGGAGTAATCGCTTTAGTGTGGGCTTTCGTTTTGACCACGTATTTAGTGATAAAGTTCGACATAATTGGGATGACGCCACCAACGCATTAGTGAAGTTTACTAAACGCACTCCTGAGGCTATCGTAGCAGCGTCTTGAACCAGTACTCCTTGACTCCGACGTGGTTGCCAAGACCTTCCTGTAATAAATGTTAAGCTCGAAGCTTCATAAACAAATTTCTCAACTTTATTTCATATTATTTTATCCCACTCCGCTCACGTTGTTGGCGTCACGGAAACAAGGTTACAAAAAACACCGACGGTTAGTGTCCAACTAGAGGCAATAGAAATCGCGGTAGAGGTGGTGGTGTTTGTATTTTATTTTCTTACGGTCCGACATAAAGTTCTCTGTAATTCAAGAACCATCCAGAATTGAATAAGTATGACGCAAGTTTTACTTTGAAAGTATGTCCATAGTACTTGGCGTCGTTTACCTTCCGCGTGGTTCCCCTATCGATCAGACACACGTCCTATGTGATTCTATGCACACGCACAATTTATATTCCTCAAACCTTATCTGTTTGGGCAATTCAATCTGCCTGGCATTCAGTGGTCTTCTTTATCAGTTACCGGTCACGATGCTCCAATATGTAGAGATTTGCTATCTTTTCTGTTGTCATCGGGTGAAAAGAAGTGGTCCAGCAGTGTACTAGACAGACGTCAGTCTTAGAGTTGGTTCTCATTAGTTCACCTCTTTTTTAAACCGGTTGTAATTGTGAGGTCGTTGATGGCATATGGGACCACAATGTTGTTTTGGTTTCAATCGCCTGTTCTGTTCCACAAACGCGTAATGTTTATTCCATGTTTCACGACTTTAGCCGCGCAGACGATATGTCAATTATTGACACACTAAGTTGTTCCTTTGATAGCTTCGAACAGCTCAGTATCTCCAGTGATGGGGATTGTCTACTTAGTTATTTCGAACAGATTGTTGTACTCTGTATCAAGCGTTTCGTGCCTACCAACACTAAAAAAAGAATCTCTTCCTTTCCTTGGTTGACAGTAGAGATATTGAATTTATCAGGTTGTGTCAATAGACTCCGGTGTGTAAGACGTTCCGATGATCCAGAGAAGGTTTTCCAGTTTAACGAAGCGAAGGAGGAACTTCGACTCAAAACTAGCTCAGCGAAGGATTTCTATCTTCGAGTTACACTGCAAAACTTAATGAAAAGCAACCCACACCAATTTTGGCAATCGACTCTAACTGGTAGCTCTACTTCAGACTCATTTACAATTCATGACGTAGCGACGCACTAACAATCGCCATTGCGTTCAATACATACTCTCCAATCGGTGCTTCCAATAGACAAATTCGAAATTCCTCTTTTAATTAATGATTCACGGTCTACAATTGGCGATGTAACTGTGTGTAATGAGGGCGTGCTAAACGTGGTGTTGAATTAAGATAATAAAAAAAGCCCTGGCCCTGACAACATTAATAATTCATTTTCATGTTCGGTATTCTCTTTGGGCTAGTCGTTACCCCGCTATTGTTACTCAGAAATCGCTGTCAACCGCAACAGTTCACTCCTCTTGGAAACTTGCTAAAGTCCTTACATTGTATACAACCGGGGACAAACTAATTACAGGACAATTTCTTTGACATCTCATTCATGCAAATTATTAGAAAACAATCTACAAACACATCATGGTGCTCCTTGAAACTAACAACTATTTATGTGATCTTCAACACAGGTTTCGACTTGGCTACAGCACAATTTCACTACTAACTGAATTTACTCACATCACTCAGTGTCTCGACATTGGCAAACAAGTGGATGCGATAATCATACACCTATCTGAAACCTTCGATACCGTTCCTCACACTAAACGTTTGTACAAACCTAATGTGATACTAGACAACCCTTCCATTGTTAACTGGATATCAAGTTGTTTTTCCAATCGCTCACAGTATGTATGCTTAAACTCGTCCAAATTTTTAATACTGATGTGTCGTACCACAAAATTAGCTCTTCTGAAGACGATAACTTCCTTAACAGTTCATTTGCAAGCTGCTACGCATTGTGTAACACCTAACAAATGACTATAAACTTTCGCAAAACCGTCTTTATGTCTTTTACTAATCGAACGCTCCCTTCCATGTTCACATATTCATTCAGTGGCTACACACTGCAAAGAGTTTCTGAATGCAAGTACATTGGTCTGCTTTTCTCGCAGGACATGTCTTGGTCAAGGCACATCAATTCCATCTGTAACAAAGCACTTAGAAAACTATGCTGTCTATAACGTACCCTACTTGTTGCCCCGAAAGAAACCAAACTTCTAACATATAAAACACTAATACGCCCTATCCTCTAATATGGGTCAAACATTTGGAATCCCTGGAAACATTTGAATATTATTAAAATTGAATCATTCCGAAAAAAAAGGCCGTACGTTTTATTGTCCGTCGCTACGACAGACATTTTTACCCATCCTCTAACCTTCCTTCTCTAAGCTTAAGTCCTCCCCTATTGGAAAATCTTGATTGACGGAAAGATGTTGGAAAAACCTCATACAAGGGTAACCGTAATATGGGACATCCTATACCTGCGAAAAGGCGGCTCCAACATAGTGGATTACGGCGGAACGATACAGATGGACGGAACCATACAAGCGTGTCGTATTATGGGACATCCTATACCAGCGTAGTGGATCGTCGTTCGGAATCCATAGATGAGGCGAACGGAACCATACAAGCATAACGTAATATGGGACATCCTATACCAGCAAAAATGCGATACCACTAAGGTGGAGCCATATGGCTTCACCAAGGTGGTATCGCCTTTTCACTGTTATACAGGGCGATTTTTTTAAGCTTTATATATTTGTTTAAAAAGGTCGTGAAAGCTACACTTCTGTGGTTTGTGCAGGTTAGTTATACGGCCAGGGGTACGTAGTATAGGGGCCTAATCGTAACGATCAGTCGGATAATTAAATACAATTTGTTAATTAACTTTTTAATTACTGAAAATGAACACATGGTTTCAATTAGAAACTTGATGAGAGTCATCGGAAACCACTAAATCAACTCTTTTTAGAAGGATATAATGCAGGGGTAGCATTTTATGCGTTCTGTAAAAACGCTTTATCTGGATCCGCTTCGGTTTCTTATCGGAGCGCATCTCTGCGCCCACGGTCCTGTTCCTAAGGGGTTTAGTAGCGCAACACACGTGCGCCTTGCTTCCCTCCATCCTACGAGGGAGGCGAGGAGGTGGCTTCGAACTGCAGCCACTGATCAGCAGCATCGCAGGTGCAAAGATGCGCTCTGATAAGAAACCGAAGTCTGAAATTGCGTCCTAATTAAGCCTTTTTTTTAGAACGCCGTAAAATGCTGCTTTCATCTTATATATTCACGCAAAGAGTTGATTTAGTGTTTTTCGATGATGCTTAGCAACTTTCTAATTGGAATTATGGGTCTATTTTCACTAATTAAAAATTTAAGGAACATATTATACATTAAGGGAAGCTAGAGTGGTTTTGTATTTGAGGAAACACATTTAAATCTTCTTAATTTGACCTCCAGAATCTCAAATATCAAAATTATTTGGTAATTTGGTGAATCGAGGCTGCATAGAATCATTTTTAAAGTATCACTGGAGGCACTCTTTCCCGGAGAGTGACGTCACAAAAGGAGCTTTCGAAATCTCTGCTCACGCATCTTCAGTGCCAATCAAAGCTATGCACGCACACACTATTTTTAAAAAGGGGAAAAAAGACATCACGACTGGTGCCAGTGCGGGAGAATACACCTAGAAAGTTTGCGACTGGACGCGCGGCTTTCAAGCGACATAAGCTTGGCAGCTGAAAAATCCCCTTGCGACGTCCCTACTGGTCGAATGTTTTTTGTGTTTTCTCAAGTTTAGTTATATCTTTAGAGAAAACGAACGTGATATTCAGATTCACGGGATAAAACTACACTAGAATCAACCTCCATCTAGTTTTCTGAAAGAAGTCTTGCACTTCCCTTTAATAAGCCGACTCATCATTACAATTAGCCCTCTATACCATGCCCCCTGGCCATATAACTCACGTGCACTGACCGCGTAAGTGTAGCTTTTACGGCTTTTTTTTCAACAAATCTGTAAAGCATATAAAGAACACCCTATAGCATGTCCCCTAATACGATACGACTGTATGGTTCCTTCCCCACTTGCATCCTTCGGGAGAGACTCGCAGACATCCAGCGTTCCATTGGAATGCTGGATGTCAGCGAGTCTCTACATCAGCGATTGGTTTGAAACAAGCATGATGTTTGCACACAAATAAGCTCTTGTCCGAGGTCCTCGAGGAGCACTAATAGCAGTGGCGAAATGTAGTGACGTGGTAAATTTGGTAGCAAGTATTTATTTCTAGAAGAATTGCATGCAGCAAAGCTTAACTTTGCTCAAAAGATGATAATTATAAATTCAATACTGAACAAAGGTGTCCCTTGAGCTGTCAGGCCATACTCCCACTCTTGCCACTCAGGAGTTCCCAACTTGTGCGTAGAGGGTCAGCACAACCCAGATTTGTGCTGCGAGCGCACCTGCGATACAAAAATTGAATAAACATGAGATGAAAAATAAAAGACGTTTACAATACTCTTTAATGCGAACTTAGAGCGCAGATCTTGAGGAGGAGGATGGGAGGGCATGCCCCTCCTCCCCCTCCCCTTCTCCTCTTCTGCTCCCTCCCATTTAGCGGGAAATTTCCCTAAATTTAGCAGGAAAATTTTCTCACTGAATTTACCAGGGAAATTGATGTCACGTGACCTCAACACCAATTCAGTTTTCCCACCAAATGTAGCGGGGAAAACGACATCACATGACTGTGTCACGTCAGCCAGAAACAAACACAGTTTCTCCACTAGATTTAGCTGAAAAATTAATGTCAAATGACCTCTACATTAATTCAATTTCCTGCCAAGTTTAGCGGGGAAGTTATGCCGATGGCGACGCCGCGAAACGGGCACCTAAGAGCTGCGCCCTAAAAAACTAAATGCCTCGCATGAAATAAAGTTATAATTAAAGATAAGACAAAGAAAAGAGAATCTAAGATATTGCTTTAATATCATTCCTTTTGTCCGTTCTCAAAAATTTTGATTTTAAGAAATGTTTATCTCTTTAGTCATACCCAGAGAACCCCCCCCCCCAGTTTCAGCATGAATGCAATCAATCAGTGCAGACTAGACCTTGTAAACCGTAATCCACATGAAAATGAATGTTTGCCACATAGTCTTGCATGAGTCGGTGGCTCAGATCTCTAAATACATTTGTAGTGAGGAACGTTCTCGAATAAAACTTTTGGGCTTTGAATTTGACAGTTTAAACATCCATAAGGAACACTGTATGCCACTGATTGTTTTGTGACATATCAGAAATGGCGCAGCACTGTCATCCTTGCATACCTAACAAAAGTTTGATTTTTTTAGCATGGCATGTGCTATTCTGATACCCATACAGCCCTCTTTCACAAAATTTTGTCTAAAGAGCTATTTCTTGGTTCTTAACTCACATGACAGATTTGGTAGCTTGAATTCTCACTCGGCATCAACACTTCTATATATTGATGTAATAGTGAAAGACAAGATGTATGGACTTGAGTACGGCTCGACAAGCACAGATGTGAAGAAAAGTACTGCCGAAAACTCAAATGTCAAAATAAAAATTATTAGGTAGAATGCGAATACAATTATGGATATGGTAATGAATACAATTAGCACGTTCAATAAGAAGAATATGTGTTAGACGCACACTCAAAGAAACCTGTTGCATTTAAATTCATGCAAATTACTTCGGAGAACCAAGCGCTGCAGTCTCGAGAGGGAATTCGGTGAATGATTCTACCGAAAATGAAAGTAGACGGAAAAAGCAGTTTGATCTGCGACAATGAGCATTACATAAGCAAGTGGCATGTCATTATTACTGTTACAGTGCCGACTGTTTCAAACTGTCTGTCGCATCATTCGTTGAGTTCCCTCCGTACATTACAAGGTTTGGCTCTCTCGCATGCTTTGCGAGTAAGTTGATGAACTGGAAATATCTAGCGTAGTTCTAGAAAAACTATTTCCAGAATCTTATCTCAGCATCACAAAGAATATAAAAAGTTTCTAGAGACAAGGTTAGTGCAGGAGTTGAATAAAAGAAATACTTAGTTCTGCGAAACCATCTTGCTGAAGTAAACACATAAAGTTCCCCTAAGTAGAGCTAGTCATTACGGACGATTGTGCCCAATGCATACCATAAAAATTTTATTTGCGACCCACAATATTTACAGGCTCAACCAACTCCGAATAAGTTGAACACTTGACATTAAAGATTGGTCTCACCATGACTGTCTGCAAACATCCACATAATAATTTCCATGAACCTATGTATTTCAAAAAACTATTTGGTGCGAGCTGTTTAAAACACCATACCCCTTTTTAACACCAATAGAAAGCATGTCGTGGGCCACAACTTAAGCAGTTTTCACTTCATTATGAAGGGCAATTACACATATGTGAACCAAGAATATAGGCCTGCACTGAATTGTTTTCTTAAGCTGAACGTGCTATGCTCTGTTCACTATATAAATCTTTGCAGAGCTGACAATGTGCAAGTTCCTGTTTTTTATATTTCACATCTCCCGACTGCTGGGCGCGATAGGTACATAAGACTGATGACACCAACGTAACACAATGATTATTTTAAGAATTTGTTCGGGTATAGCACGAGCGAAGCCATCTGCGAAAAGTTATTTCTGTGACACCGTCAAACTTACATCCGCGGGCTTTTGGGTTCACATGTTAATCATGTCTGCAGACTCCTTTTTGTAATTGGAACTCCATCCAACCCAAGATTTGAATATGTCATTTGCATTTTAGGCTTAGTAGTGCTTTTGCTGTTTCACTTAAAATCACTTCACTTCACTTCACTTAAAGAATAGGTAAGAATGCTTATTTCGAGTAGCATACCTAACACCTGGTGGCACGACGACTCCCCTGTCGTGACGCTAATCAAAAGTCACAGGCAGGGAGATACTGCGATGCTCTTGTTGCTGGGATTACCTCCCCCATGGTCCTGGCCAGACCACAGAAGAAGATTGAGTCCAAGCTTGTGGCCACTTGGATCTCCAGATCTTGAGGCACCCAAGTAGCTGAAAATAAAAACAAATCACACTCAAGTACTTGGCAGAGCTACATTACAATGGCTAGCATATTCTTTCATGATCAGCACATAGATCCTTTTATTTTTATACTTTGTACTTGTACCTATTAAAAAACTGCTCCTTCACTGCCACAGCCATAGTCACCCCCGAGGACAAAGCCATGTAGGCCCTGAAATGATGGGTACCTAATTAAGGCAAATGATTAAATGCGTTCGTTTAACTCTCTTTCGCCCCAACCTGAGAGATTTCTGTCGAATATTCACATTCAACTGTAAAGACTATAAAAAAACTACTACTGCAATGCAGAGCCGTATATTGGGAGAGTTTGGCAAGTGGGTGTGGCGACGAAGGTGCCAGAGAGGAGGAAAGGGAGGAGAGCGCCAAAGAAGCGAGAGAGAAAGAAGGCAGCAAAGAGGAGACGACCGCCATTTTGATGCAACGCTGTCGGCGCGGAGCACTGTTGAGGCTATGCGTCGTCTGCTACAAGCTTATTTCTTTTTCGCCTGAATAAAAATTTGCGTTCAAACATGGAGAAACTTCATTCTTTAGCTTTTTAAGCCACCGAAGAATAACACTATATCATTTTATTGCCAGAGCCTGCCAAATAAAAGGAAAGAACCGCAATTTGGATATCGATTCCTCGCCGGCAAATGAATGAAAATGGCAGCCTTCCCCGCGCAGCTGGGAGCAGCTGAGAGTTTACGCGCATGCGCTCACGCCTCTCACTCTGTGCCGTGGGCTGACTGGCTCACTCGGGAGGGGACACTACGGTAGCGAAATCATAGACTGGCCAAACCCTCCCAATAAATGGCTCTGCTGCAATGGAAAGATTTTCCTACCCTCATGCTCAACAAGTCGACTGGGGATACAACTCCAGTTCATACACTTACTGAGCATGAGGATATAGTGTGCCAGCAGAGGGCAGGTGTCTGCATAGAAAGAGTTTAGTTGGCGCACCAAGAGGCTAACCGATAAAAATGGGTACTACTCTTAGAAAAATGACAAAAAAGCGCGGATCTCGACTTGGCACTAACAGCGGCACACAGTATCTATTTTACTGACTAAAGGGTACTCAATCATTATTTTCAGTTAACTAATCAAACTAAATATTCGTCCCGGCTTGCGTTTTAGGAAAATCTCTAAATTTACAAGAACTATTAAGACAACGGCTAAAAAAAAAGCAATGGCAAAACCAACAATCGAATTTGCCTGCTCTCCAGTAACACGACATCTATGGCAGGCAGACCTGAAGAATGAGCAAGCAGTCTAAAAAACAGAGTATGTCCTATGTATAATTTTTTTTCGTGCTGCAGAGCAAGCGCTGGAAGGAGGTTTCACGACATTAACCAAATTTCTTGCGATCAGTCGAGAAAAAGTTAGAGCAGTGAACTTGTCCTTGCCCCCGGCATAACGTTTTATTATTGCACGTGGAAACTCAAATAAATATGCAAATAAAACAAAAAAGACGAACCCTCATAAAAAAATCTGTAACTTTGGCAAAGAAAAGTTATCTTGACACAAATATGTGGGATACAGTTGTACATCGTCCATTCGTGTGCTTAACGAATTTTGAGGCAAATCGGCGACACTGAAAAGAAAACGCCCGAGTACCATTAAGAGAAAGACAAAAAGGATGCATACCTACACGAGAAAACTTTAGGACGACCACAGGCAGGAAACTCTGGTGATGCTCTTGAAGTGACTCCCTGCAATGGGCCTGCGCAGACCACAGAACAAGATCAGGCAGAGCTTGCAGCCATAAGGTGCTTCATAGCATGAAGTTCCCGAAGCAGCTGCAATTGGAAGTAAAGTGCATTTCATTTCTCTGCAGAACAGAGAGTTTAATAGCTAGCATGCATTCATAAGGTGATACAGTCATGAATGCACAGACTTTTGAATGCAGCACTATATCACCAAATTGTTAACCGTGCCGGGCAACACTCAAAATTGGAAGCATTATTCCAAACTATCTCAGCTTAAAGTTAACCATGGCAGAAGCTTCAAGCCATCCTTGCAAATTCAGTGCAGAAAGCAAGCCATGTGACCTTCTAGTTGGACGCCATGGTACGTCGAGCTTATAATCATGTGTCACGCCGTTTTTGCTGCAATGGCTTGTAGGGTCAGAGGTGGTCCAGATTAAAGAGATACAAAGTACAGACGCTTGTGAGTGGGGCCCTGGCCTTGTCTTCAGCTACATTGCGATGTAGGATGTTCCAACCGGGATGTTTGCTGTCTGTAACCATACGATCAGCTTGTGCCCAGCGATTGTTCGAGCTCAGTACAAGTGCTCGACAGTGCCGTTATTTGAGAAGCATTTTTATTAATGTTAAACATAACTGACTTACTGAGAGACTGCGTCTCAACGACTAATGACTTGGGATACCTAACTGAATACTGATATATTAACTAAATGCAAAACAATTACCTGGCAGCCATCATAATTTTCAACAGGCTGGGTTGACTCCTCATTAAGTCGAAGGAGTCGATGCGTAATAGGACAATACAAACAAAAATATGCCTTAGAATTCCTTTTGCACCCCCGAAATGATGTGGTTTTGAAGGTAAGATACACAATGTTCTTGATTTAGAAAGTGCCTCAGCTGTACACATGCATATGCAGTAAGGGCACTCGCCAAGCCTATTCTCCTCAGCTCTGTCCAGGTTAAGCCAAGTTAGAGTATAGAACTACACGCTCACTGACAGAATGAGAAAGGCAGGGAGAAGTCTCAGTTGTTCTGCCACCAGCCCACCTGCTACCATCGATGACGTTTCAGCGTCTCATGAGCCTCGAGTGAGCACGTCCGTCCAAAGCGGGGTGAAAAGCACAAGCATGTGCTGGAGGACGCCCAGCCATTCTATTTTTGTCATCGGCTATACTACATATTTTTAGTACGACATATTTCTAAGTGAGAAAAAGTATTGCAAATATGCAGTCCACCTTTGACCATAATACAAAATTCTGATAAAGATAACAACAGTGTATGCCTATTGCCATCCACCATTTTCCAAACAAGTGCTCCCGCCTATCGGAACATCTACACATGTGGTGCGCGAGTGGGTTCAGGACTGGGAGGCTAGAAAACAAAGCGCTCACAAGGCTTGTCTGGCCCTATCAACCATGCGGGTACGTTCGTCGCAAATCCCTGATTTCTAGCCAAATTTTTTTAGAATGAGCAAATCTTGTCCACGCCCGAGGTAGATCACTGATTTGTGATTCCCCCATATTGTGCGAATCCTCCTTCAAACTGCGGTACAACCTGCAAATGAACTCTGTTGTGCTGCGGCACGCGTCCATGCTGCCTGCTTCACAGGAAAATCACTGCTCGTGTTGAAGACGACATCCCACAACGTACAGGCAACAACGTTTAACGAACTAAAATAAAATTGACATCATTCAATAGACACAGACAGGCTCACAAAGTGTCGACATCATGATTGTTGTTGTTGGTTTTACTCTTGCATACAAACAAAAGTGACCTCCTCTTTTCTCCGATGTACAGTAAAACCCCTTATCTTCATGACCCCTATTTCTTCTCGAATCGGTCACAAAGGACATAATCACGGCCACTGAATTTCGCAAAATTAAAGGCTGCGAAAATTAAGGACTCGCCAACATTAAGGGGTTTACAGTACTTCCATGTGTCACATGATGTTAACATTTCAAGGAGGCTGAAGGTATTGGTTTAAGAAAAAATGGCCTATGCAAAAAAAAAACGCCCTTCTCCAGGTTACGCACGCGAGGTTCTTTTGCACTCCCTATAAGGTGGCAGATTTGTTTCGGCAGAGCTTTTGGTAAAACGGAGTCTTAAAACTAGCTATACTTGGCGTCAACTATTTTGTGCTGCATTGTAAAGGCTAGAGTAGCTTCGCAACAGTGCTTCAGCCCAGCACTGTTGCGAGAGCATGTGGTTTAGTGTTGCATCCCATTTGCATGGTCTAGAGAAACTAGCGCTGACAGAGTTGGAGCACTCCGGAATAATAACACGCCGCTGTGAATTTCTTAAGAGTGGATTCGAGCCAGGCACGTAGCCAGGGGGCGGGGGAGGGGGCTTGGGGCCCGGATCCCCCCCCCCCCTCGAAACGAAATCCTGGCTACGTGCCTGATTCAAACAAAGGTAAAAACAATATGTGTACTTACGGCGGCCATACTTGCCATACTTGCCTTTCCAAAGCATGATCACTTGTGCCTCGGTAGCATCGTCCAGTAAGAAGCACCAGCAACACGCCCATGAGACACCGCCGACTCCTGGATTGAATGACGACCCGCCTCAGGTCTTGGAAGATGATCCGGAACACTGCTTTATGCCAGATGTTGTATCTGGCGGGGCAGGGGCTAAAAGTAGAAATTAACAAATTTATCTGAAGCGATACATTCTAGCATAAACTCTAGGATAGCAGGACTTTTAGGTCAGTGATGCGTTTTTATTAAACGCAAATGGTTGGAGCCTAAAAATTTAATTTGCGACCTACAATATTTACAGGCTCAACCAACTCTGAATAAGTGGAACACTTGACATTAAAGATTGGTCTCACCATGACTGTCTACAAACATCCATATAATAATTTCCATGAACCTATGTATTTCAAGAAAATACTTGGTGCGAGCTGTTTAGAAAACCATAACACTTTTTAACACTAATAGAGAGCCTGCAGTGTGCCACAAATTAAGCAGTTTTCACTTCATTATGAAGAGGGATTACACATCTGTGAACCTTAAAACTAGGCCTGCACTGAATTGCTTCCTTAAGTTGAATGTGCTATGCTCTGTTCACTATATAAATTTTTGCAGAGCTGACAATGTGCAAGTTACTGTTTTTTATACTTCACCTCTCCCGACTGCTGGGCGTGATAGGTACAAAAGATTGCTGACACCAACGTAACACAATGATTATTTTAAGATATTGTTTGGGTATAGCAAGAGCGATGCCATCTGCGGGAAGTTATTTGTGTGACACCGTCAAAACTACATCTGCGGGCTTCACATGGTTCACATGTTAATCATGTCTGAAGACTCTTTTTTGTAATTGGAACTCCATCCAACCCAAGATTTGAATATGCCTTTTGCATTTTAGGCTTAGTAGTGCTTTTGCTGTTTCACTTAAGGAATAGGTAAGAAGAATGCTTATTTCCAGTGGCATACCTAACACCTGGTGGCACGAGGACTCCCTGTCGAGACGCTAATCAAAAGTCACTGGCAGGGACATGCTGCAATGCTCTTGTTGCTGGGATTACCTCCCCCATGGTCCTGGCCAGACCACAGAAGAAGATTGAGTCCAAGCTTGTGGCCACTAGGATCTCGAGATCTTGAGGCACCCAGGTAGCTGAAAATAAAAACAAATCACACTCAAGTACTTGGCAGAGATACATTACAATGAATAGCATATTCTTGAGTAATCAGCATATAGATCCTTTTATTTTTATACTTTGTACTTGTACTTATAAAAAAAAACTGCTCCTTCACTGCCACAGCCATAGTCTCCCCTGAGGACAAGGCCATGTAGGCATTGAAATGATGGGTACCTAATTAAGGCAAATGATTAAACGCGTTTGTTTAACCCTCTTTTGCGCCAACCTGAGAGATTTCTGTCGAATATTCACATTCAACTGTAAAGACTATAAAACACTACTACTGCAATGGTAAGATTTGCCTACCCTCATGCTCAACGAGTGTCGAGTGGGGATACAACTCCAGTTCATACACTCACTGAGCATGAGGATATAGTGTGTCAGCAGAGGGCAGCGGGTACTCAATCATTATTTCCAGCTACCTAATCAAACTAAATATTCTTCCCAGCTTGCTTTTTAGGAAAATATCTAAATTTACAAAAACTATTAAGACAACTGCTGAAAAAAATGGCAAAACCAACAATCGAATTTGAATGCTCTCCGGTGGCACGCCATCTATGGCAGGCAGACCTGGAGAATGAGCAAGCAGTCTAAAAACAGGGTATGTCCTATGTATAATTTTTTTTTCGTGCTGCAGAGCAAGTGCTGGAAGGAGGTTTTACGACATTGATTTTTCACAACCCAAGTTCTTGCAATCAGTTGAGAACAAGTTCGAGCAGTGAACTTGTCTTCGCCACTGGCATAACGTTTTAGTGTCGCCCATCGAGACTCAAACAAATTTGTAAATAAAAAGACCAACCTTCATAAAAAAAGTCTGTAACTTTGGCAAACAAAAGTTATCTTGAGAAACATATGTGGGGTACAGTTGTACAGCGTCTATTCGTGTGCTTAACCAACTTTGAGGCACATCGGCGACAATGAAAAGAAAACGCCCAAGTACCATTAAGGGAAAGACAGAAAAAATGCATACCTACACCAGAAAACTTTAGGACGACCACAGGCAGGAAACTCTGGTGAGGCTCTCGGAGTGACTCCCTGCAATAGCCCTGCGCAGACCACAAAAGGTCCGGTCAGAACTTGCAGCCATAAAGTGCTTTATACCATAAAGTTCCAGAAGCCGCTGCAATTAGAAGTAAAGTGCATTTCATTTCTCTGCAGAACGGAGAGTTTAATACCTAGCATGCATTCATTAGGTGATACTGTCATTAATGCGTCGACTTTTCAATACAGCACTATATCACCAAATTGTGAACCGTGCCGGGCAACACTAAAAACCGGAAGCATTATTCCAAAATATCTCAGGTTAAAGTTAACCACGGCAGAAGCTTCAAGCCATCCTTGCGAATTCAGTGCAGAAAGCAAGCCATGTGACCTTGTAGTTGGATGCCATGGTACGTCGAGCTTATAATCATGTGTCACGCTGTTTTTGCTGCAACGGCTTGTAGTATAGACGTTTGAGTAGCTTCCACGGTGCTTCAGCCCAGCACTGTTGCGAGAGCATCTGGTTTAGTGTTGCATCTCATTTGCATGGTCCAGAGAAACTAGCGCTGACATGTTGGAGCACTCCGGAATAATAACACGCCGACTATAGAAGCATTGAGAGATGCGCGCATGCGAACCGTGCATTTCTTGGAAGGAGTGGATTCGAGGAACGGTATAAACAATATGTGTACTTACGGCGGCCATACTTGCCTTTCTCAAGCATGATCACTTTTCACCCGGTAGCACCATCCAGTAAGAAGCACCAGCAACACGCCCATGAGACACCGCCGACTCCTGGATTGAATGACGACCCGCCTCAGGTTTTGGAAGGAGATCCGCAACACTGCTTTAGGCCAGATGTTGTACCTGGCGGGGCAGGGGCTAAAAGTAGAAATTAAAAAATTTATCTGAAGTGATACATTCCTCTAGCATAAACTCTAGGATAGCAGGATTTTTTAGGTCAGTGATGTGTTTTAATTAAACACAGAAATGGTTGGTTTATGTGATGAACCAGCAGCCCCCGTTTTGCATAAGTGTAACGCAGTGTCTAACAATACGTGGAACCCGAAATAAAAATTAAAGTTACGCCCAACGTATCTTTACGTCAAGCATTCGAGTTACGTCCGACGTAACCCAAAATAAAATTAAAGTTACCGTATTTACTCGAAAATAGGTCGACCCCTATTTATTGAACCCACTGAGAATAAAAAAAAAATTCAAATATAGGTCGACCTTTTTTTTATTTATTTTTAAGAACAGGGGAAAGTTTGGGCAAAAGGAAGAAACAAACCTTTATATACAGTACTTTTAGCTAAATCACGGGGCGATGCCAAAAACTTTATCACCGTCAGAACTTCCGGGCATGTCATCGTCGTCCGAAGCTTCGTCAGCTTGGTAGACATCCTCGGAAATTCGCAACAATACCTCAATGACACCGTTGTAAAATGACGACAAGAAGAAATGAAAAGAAAGTGTAGACGGGCGAAGCGACGAAAGACAAAATACAAAGACGCAAGCAACGCCCCGAGTCCCCCGAGTCGAGTCGCCTTGTGCAACACCCGAGCCGAGCCCGCGTCAAGCAACAAACAAAAGTAATCGCCGGTTTTTTTTTTTTCTTTGTGCGCGTTTGCGAGGATGGAGGGCAAAGTGCATGGCGCATCGCGTTCCTCTTCCTCCCCTTCCCCGTTGCCCAGCGAGGGGAACGCTACAAGCGCAATGGCGCAATGGCGAAACGGCCACTGCGGGCGGGCCGTCGACTGCTGTTGTTTCGGTTGTTTTCCTGCACCAAAAGCTTTTTAAAACAAGAAGCGGCGCGGCTCTAGGCAACGCCAGCTCGGTGATTCGATAGCTCCATGCCCCCGGTAGGGTCGCAAAATTTGGTCGCGAATGTAGGTCCAAATTCTTTGGTTACGATTTCCGAAAAAAAAAAAAATGAAAGCCGTTTACAACTCCCTGTAACGCCGGAGTGGAGCGCAGCTCCTTGAGGAGGAGGAGGGAAGGGTAATCTGGGGAGGAGTATACCCCTCCTGCTCCTCCTCCCTCATTCTTCAACCTCTACCGGGGGGGGGGGTCACGTGACCTCGGGGGGAGGGGGGTCACGTGATGTGGGGGGGGTCACGTGACCCCCCTCCCCCTCCCTCCCCGAGGTCACGTGACCCCCCTCCCCTCCCCCCGAAGTCACGTGACCCCGGGGGGGGGGGGGAGGCTCGCGCGGTGCATTATGGGATATTTCCCATAATGCACCGCGCAGTACCGCGCGACGGCGACGCCGCTCAAGCCGGAAACGGGCGCCTAAAGGCTGAACTCCATGGGACGAATATGGTGCGAATAATCGACGAATTTTGGCCGGCGGCATTTGCTCTGCGCGTGGAATCAACACAGTGGCTGCTACGTCGCGCGCAAAACGAGCGGTGCTGTCGGGCGGCGTTCGCCAGTTGTTCGTCGCATAATTCGCTCCATGGAGTTCAGCCTTTGGAGCTGCGCTCTAAAAAAAGAAAAGAAGGTCGAAGCCGCGCGACGGAGACACGCATTATGAAACCGATTGGTGCAAGCGACCAAGGCGACGTTTTCTATAGGCAGCCTGGAATGCAGTTTGGCGCGACACGTTGCGCCATCTGGCATTTCTGAAATAAAGAAACTGGTGACCAGGCCTGCGCGGGTCAGGGGGCTGCGGGCGGGCGCATCCAGAAACCACGTGCGAACGTTGCGTTTCATGTCGGCGTATGACTTTGGAACCGTTTTTCGTAAAAGTCGCTTTCACGTCTCTATGACCTCACCGGGTTCCTGTAACATCTCGACAACTCCTAGAGTTCCCCCCAAAAAAATAAACGTTTCTACTGCGTGAAAGGGCAGCCCACAGTCGCGAAAGGTGACTCGAGCAAAGCACCACTTCCCCTCGAGGTCGCGCGAAAGCGACACGGCGACAAAGTGGATTACTGCGGTGGTATCTGCGGTAAACGACACGGCGACAGAAGTGGATTACTGCAGTGCGACGAAGTAAGTGAATTTTACAGAAACCGTTGAAGTGAACGCAAATATATGTGCAGGCTTGGAAAGTGGTCGGACGAACTCGTTTTGCAGACTGCTCGGCAAAATAACATATTTATACAAGTTGTATTACGAGTCGCTTTGACAGCCACATGAAATGCTGATAGGAACAATCGGGCTGATTGTTGCTTCTTTCTGAGCGTCGAGAATCGGGCGATCAGGTCTTAAGTGAAAGGCCCGTCGGCCCCGTTCCGGCACTCTAATACCGTTCTGCACGCGTGGTCGCAACCATTTCAAACCTGCGAGTTTCAAAGAGTGGATATTGTAGCACAAGTTTTTGTTTGTTTCAGCAACCAAATTTAATGCTGAATCTGGTTACAAATGTGACGGCTTGCAGAAAGCGGATCGCAAAGTTTTCTTTAGAAAAAGCTCGTGCGAAGCGTAAATATCCTTCTTACACGTACACTTTTGTTGCCTGTCGCCTTTTACACCGGGCTTTGCGATGTGCGTATGGTTCTGTAGCATACGGGGAAGTATGGTTCTAATTACCTAAAATTTTATTCTAGTGTGTGGGACGTCGGGAGAAGAAAGAGGACGGCCGAGCGAGGCGCAGGCAGAGAGACAGCCGGCGAGGAAAGGGGAAGAGCGTGCTTGCACGAGGCTGGGGCCCGGGCAAGACGATAGATCCGTTCTGGCTGGTCTGGCCCGTGGCGGCTCGATTCCCGCCAGCGAGGTTCGGGTCAGGACCGGCAGGCGGCGAACCCTGACCATACCGGCCTGGTCCGCGATGATCCGGGTGGTTCCGCAGCGAGACTCTGCAGCCGCAGCCCGGAACGGCTAGCCTACGCCTGGCACTGGCATGGGGAGGACTGATCCGCAGGCCTGGTCACGGGCTCCGACTGTGAGCTCCTGAACGACGAGCGACGACTAAGGTCGGCGGGTCTGGATGCCGACTCTCGAAGACGCAGGCAGCAGGATTTACAATAAACTGTTACTTAGCCTTCTCGTTGTGTGGTGTCACTTCCTGGGAGACGGGCGAAGCACAGATTGATCGGGCGGCCACACAAGTAATGGGAACAACTCAAACTGGTGTCCGAATGACGACTCTAGAATATTCTCTAAACATGGACTATCAAGGCTCCCGATGGTCTCAAAAAACCGCATAAAAGAACCAGGAGGACGCAGGTGCACACGGGGATTGCTGAAATCGGGGTCTGCTTGCCGCTCTCAACGGCAGCGGGCAGATTGGCCGCCCAGTAACAGAGACGCTTCCGCTTGTGGCGCTAGATACGGCCTCTCGTGGCGCCGCCGCCCATTGCCGACTGCCTATAAACCCGAAAACCAAGCGACACAAGCAGCGACAGTGAGAAATCTTCGTCGCTCGTCGCCGTCTTTCATGCTTAGCGTGCAAAGCTACTGGCGCGAGCGCGTGGCTTCATCTATGGTTTTGTTTACGCGAGAACGCGTGCAAATGATCGAGATCACGAGCCAATGCTCGCGCCAGTAGCTTTGACAGCGTTGCAGGGTAAGTATGAAACAGAGTATAAGTGCTTACTGCATAGCATTGGGACCAGCCTCGCATCCGGCGTAACCAGTCTTGTCTTTTTTTAAAGGCACTTAGGTACACTCTAAAAAAAAAGGGTGTACGTGGGTGTATCGCGCGCCCTTACACCCCCTTCGACCGGAGACACCCCGACGAGCCTCAGGCAGCGTACTGGTACTCCCATCACGCGAATCCTCCTCTCCCAAAGGAATCGGCGGGCGAGGCGAGGGTGTTGCCAGGTGCACCATTACTCCACCACGCACCACAACCGGCTAGCAAGCCCGAGCCGTATGGATTGAATCCAGATGGATTTTTTAAAGGATCCTTTTACTTCTCACAAAATTAGAAAAGGTTGCAAACATATATTTTGTTGTATATTTATTGCACCACAATATTATGCCGCCAAAACAGAGACCAGATTCACAAAGCTATCGTACGACGAAAACCGTGCGTACAAAAAAAAAATTAAGAAATCCGCACTCACGAAGCGAAATGATCGCGAGTTTTGCGTAACTTACGAAGGAATTCCGGAACAGCTCCCGAGCTGTCCTCCACACTTTTTTGCAGTCAAAAGTTTGCTCGCATTTTGCCGCGACAAGCGACGGAAATTTTCTAAGTAGTCTTCGACTTCGGGCGCGTTCCGACTTGAAGTAGTGAACGGAAAGAAAGAACTTCAACTACACGCCGAGGATTCCCGGAAATAGTCACAGGAACCACTACGACCGTACCGAACGGACAAGCCGAGCTCGTTCACGGGAAAGGCCTAGGCGCTCCATGCCTGCAGACCGCACGCCCTGCTGAATGGAAGGGCGGAAGGGGATGCCCACACGACCTTCTTCTCTTTCTTATGGACCTTTCTCATGTGAATAGCCTGAACAATGACCTCGGATGTAGGGTTAGGAGAATTTTTTCCCTCGTCGATCTCGGGGCGATGGCTGCGGTGACCAACGTCCTCGTCGATTCCATCGTTTTTTTTTTTTTTTTTACGTAGAATTGTAATAAATGTTGTATGGATTACCCTCACGACACATGGCACGTAACATTTTATTTCCTGAATGAGTGCGTCTCTTTCATTTAGACGTACGATGGGAGGGTCCGTCAACACGGATCGAGTCAGAACAGATTTTAGGACTAACGCGCTGCTGGTTGAACGCCTCGGCCGAATGTCACGTCAACGTCGAGTTGCGAGTGTCTAGGCTTCTCGTGGTTGACAAAAGAGACCCGATCCAATCGCGCATCTCTAGCGCTTTAAGCGGTCGAGAAGGTGCAAGCGCTCTACGACTGAAAACTGCATAATTTACCGTCTCTTGCTGGCACCAAACGTTCGTTTTCGAAGATCGGCAGCTTCCTTCCAGATTCTCGAGAGCATAAAACAACGGCGCGACAAATTTATTTCCATGATTTGCGCCTTGCCAGCGAGCTGCGGGCCGTTTTCTTTTCCAACATACACGGTAAAAAGTGGCCGCACGTTTACAACGATTTTCTTGCTAATTTTGGCGAGTCCTCACGTCCTCACCGTCAACGAAAAGACGTCAACAAGGGGAGAGGGGAGAGCGACCAGGAAGCGCAAGAAAACAAACAAAATGCGCGCCGTAATAGAGCTTCCCGATTATAAAAAAAACGCTAAAAAAATGGTCGTCACTTTACAGGGATTTTCTTATCACTGGTCAATTTTGACGAGTCTCCTCTACGCCAACGGAAAAAACGTCCCCCCCCCCTCCCTTTTCAACAAGGGGAGAGCGAGTGGGATCAGGGAGCGCCAGAAAACAAACCAAACAAAAAGCGCGCGTCCTGATTAGCTGTCACTGGTTACACGTCATCCGACTGACAACCTATCGCGATAGCGATCGCGTTTCGCGCGTTATCTGGCCTTCGTGTTGCTAGGAGACTTGGCAACTTGGCCGACTCGGCCTCCTCACCTCCTACACTCCATCTTGGCCATCTTGGCCTGCTTCGACCGGCGGTTGACGACGTCTTTGTTCATTCGCGCCTGTTCGCGCCATTTTGATTTGTGTTATTTTTAGAAGCCTGGTTGGAAGCCGGATCGGGTTCGCAGGTTAACGAAGCGATGCTTGAACGTAGCTGCAGTAACAAACCAAGTGCACCCGCCCGATAAAGGTAAGTGTATACCGTTTACATGCATTCGTTCGATGCTGCGTTTCCTTGCTTTTGTATTTGTGACATGTGTGCGCGGTGGCGGTGCCCGGTTCTCTGAGAGTGCAAACGGGCACGCGATCGCAGCGATCGCAGCTTCAAGACGTTCTCGCGTAGAATGAGCGCTGCCTTTCAGCGCTCATTCTACGCAACGGATCCTTATCGTTTCGCCGAAAAACGTGTTTTGTGGACTGGCGTTTCATGGACACGTGTTCGTCGACATTAACGTTCCATCGACACTCGTTACGCGAATTGAACGGTGTAGGGACATTTAGTCACGCGTGTATCCCACACGTACTCGCCGCTTTGTGGCAAAAGTCTGAGGCGGCTGATTACAGAAAAAATAAGCTAATCTGGGCTGTCGACGAAACGATCTGGCGATAGTAATCGCGTATCGATAAAATGATCTGTCGATGAAACGTCGTTCAACTGCAAACAACATGCTCGCGCTTGTTACCGGCTTCGCTCGCACGTATGGTTATGCGCGGCGATTTTCAATGCGGATGATGGAACGAAGATGGCGCTTCGGGACGGCAGTATAGAGTTCCTGTATAGGCTCCCAACGGGAGCCAGAGCTGCGCGTCTGTTTTCCACGTGCCGCCGCGCCAGTATTCGCCGAGATCCGATCACGTGAGGAGCATAATCCAAGGGGATGTGCAGGGAAGCCACCGATCCGGCCGCTTCGCCGACGCTGCACGCGGCCTGCCGTATGTTCCCCTGCTTTTGCCACCTTCTCCTCCTTTCCTGTTTTCCAGTAAAGAAGGAAAAAAAAAAGCAGCGGCGCCGCTTTTCGAGCAGAATGCCCGGGCTGTGCGGGAAAGCCGGCGCTACGGGGATGAACACGCAACTCTGGCTACCGTAGGGAGCCTACGCGGGAACTCTAGGGCAGCACAGAGCAGTGTATCGGAGAGTTTGGCCATTCGTTAGTTTGAATAGGCGAGCATCTCGTGGCCAACCACAGGCCCTAGCGGTGTTCGTGAGCTCTAAAAATGTGACTCAACTAATTGAAGCCATTTCAGCGTCTCTAATGTAAAAAGATAACTCTTGGTGACTGAAAAATTGGCGCATGTGAGGTTTTCGCCACGTCCATATTCAACCGTAGAATAAACGAACAACGTGCGCTCTAAACCAGAGCAAACTGCATAGTTGCGATCTGCGAGGTTGAAGGCTTCTGTTCCACGCTTTAAATGTTGTTTCCAATATTGTGACGTCAAGGTCTGCTAATTGGTCGATGCTGTGTGCCACTTTTAGTTTACGCTCTAACCACGGAGGGAATATTCGGCTTTGTCGGCAGCCTTTGCTCCGCCCATTGGCCAAGCTCTCCCAATATTCGGCTCTGGGGCAGCATTCACCTTCGATGTGTGTGGTGCTCAGTTTGGCGTCACTTTGTGAGCTCTAAGTGTCTCTTTGTGCTTGTATGAACATCATCTCACGCACCTGTGAAGTGTGTGAGATAACATGAGATGCTTGGTTAGATCCCGTGTCCTAATGACATGAATGTCTAACGCACAGGAGAGAAGCTCTGCTTGTAGCACGGATGCAGCCATTGTCCCGAGGCACGGTCTGGCAAGGTAAGCTACCAAGTATCCTGCTGATTTGTTTTTTTTCTTGTAAGATTGTTAAGCATATATTGTGAAATTAGGCTGGGTGCTTGCTTAGATCACGTGCACTAATGACTCTAATCTCTAATGTGCAGGCGAGAGGCTCTGCTTGTAGCACAGACGCTGCCATAGTCCCGATATTCTGTCAGGGAAGGTAAACAACACAATATCCTGCAGGCTGTTCTTTTATTTTTTAATTTTTAGGTTGTTATGCATATATTGTGAAATTAGGCTAGGTGCTTGGTTAGATCACGTTTACTAATGTCTAATCTGATGCACAGGCCAGAAGCTGTGCACCTAGCACTGATGCTGCCATATTCCCGAGGCACCTTCTGGCAAGGTGAGCAATTGACTATCCTGCGGACCCTGTTTTTTTGTTTTTTTTTTCTTTTCAGGTTGCTAAGCACATATTGTGTGACTAGGCTAGGTGCTTAGCTAGATCACATGTACTAATAACTCTAATCTCTAATGCACAGGTGAGAAGCTCTGCTTGTAGCACAGATGATGCCATAGTTCCGAGGCACTGTCTGGCAAGGTAAGCAATCAACTGTCCTGCAGACTGTTTTTCTTTTTCTCAGGTTGTTAAGCGTATATTGCGAAATTATGCTTGGTGCTTAGTTACATCACGTTTACTAATGACTGATCTCTAATGCGCAGGCCAGAAGCTCTGCACCTAGCACAGATGCTGCCATAGTCCCAAGGCACCGTCTGGCAAGGTGAGCATTTGGCTATCCAACGGACCCTGTTTTCTTTTCTTCTTTCCTTGTCAGACTGCAGGCTGCTGAGCTTATATTGTGTGATGAGGCTTGGGATTTGGTTAGATCACATGTACTAATGACTCTAATCTCTGACACACAGGCCAGAAGGTCTGCATGTAGCACAAATGCCACCGTAGTCCCGAGATACCGTGTGGCAAGGTAAGCACTCAACTATACTCTGCACCGTGTTTTTATTTATTTATTTTTTGCTCGTCAGACTGCTAAGCATTTATTGGGAAATTAAGCTAGCTTCTTTGTTAGATCACGTGTACTAATGACTAATCTCTGATGCAAAGGCTTGATGATCTGCACATTGCACGGACGTCACAGCCCTGATACACTGTCTGGCAGGGTATGTAATCAACTCTCTCGCGGACACTGATTCCTTTTTTTTTGTCACTCCTAAGAATAATTTGTGAAATTGGTCTAGGTACTTGTTTAGGTCATGTGTTAATTTCTAACGCACAGACGAGAATCTCCGCACGTGACACGCACATTGCCACACTGTTGGCCGAGGTAAACCCTTCTGCACTTGATGTTCCTGTGGATGCTGCTGTATTGTCATATTTGTTTGTCATGCTTGCTAGACACCTTTACGTAACTCGTACATAACAGGGGTTTTCACGGAAAGTGGACAAATTCGGTATTGCGAAAATTACGCATCGCAACAAAAAAAGGCTTCTGTCGTTTTGGTCCTGAGCCAAGGGCCCATTTAGAAAAATTATTAAAGTTAGAGATAAATAAGTTAATTATTTTTGCATAATTAACTGTTTTAATATTGTGTTTAAGGGCTTGGTCTCAATTAAAAACTTACTGAGCATTATCGAAAGACACTAAATCAACAAATTGCAGAAGGATAGAAGGCACGCTCAGCATTTTACGGCTTTCTGAAAAACCGCACAACTTCGACAAGTTTTTAGGTTTTGGTTTGCAGTCGGAGCGCATCCTGGCACCGCGCCCCGTGGAGAAATAGTGCAACAAGCTTCTGCTGCGTTGCGGGAGGACAGCACAGCAGAGGTTGGTTACACTATTTCTCCACGGGGCGCGATGCAGAGATGCGCTCCGATTGCGAACCGAATCCCAAAACCGTCGAAGTTGAGTGTTTTTTAGAAAGCTGTAAAAATCTCAGCGTGCTTTCTATCGTTTTGCAATTTGTTGATTTAGTGTTTTTTGATGATGCTCAGCAAGTTTTTAATTGAAACCAAGCGCTCAAACACAATAATAAAAAAGTTAATTACGCAAAAACAATTAACAATCTAATTATCCCGGACTTTAATTTTTTTCGTAAATAGGCCCCTGGGCCAGGACTAAAACGACACAAGCCTTTTTTGTTGCGACGTGTAGTTTTCACAATATCGAATTTGTCCACTTTCCTGAAACACCCTGTGTAAGAAACACAACATAATTGCTTCAAATATTCACAATAAGAACATTTCATCTGTACCAAAACTCTCTTAAAAAATTCACAACATTTAATGGCTCATGGGTGCACGTTTCTGATAGTCATGCTCAGGATATTGTTGATTTTTCCACTTGGGATAATGTAGATTCTTCAACCCCAGCTGGAGCCAATCTACCCGTACCCACACATTTTGTAAAGCATGGCTCCTCGTGAGAAAATATGTTGTAAGCCATGTGAAGCAACAGATTTCTCCTGGCATTGCTACATTGTGTTATTTTTAAGCTTTCTCTTTATTGACAATGTTCTAAAAAAAAGTCACTCAAAAGGTTTTTCCTATTCCTGCTAAGGGGTTTGGTGCAAGTTGCTTTGTAATTTATTATATGAACCCGCCCTATAACAAAATCCATCTCAGTCACCCACATAAAAAAAGCTCTGGTTTAAAAAAGGTTGCAGACAAGAATAACAAAATCAGCTCTCACAAAGCCCTCCACTCTTTCCAATTTAGCAGAGAGAACGCTGTAAAGGAGTTGAGTGAAGAAAAAGTATGGTCATGTTCAATCTCTTCACACTATGGGTGACTCGGAAGCTTATAATACGACAGTTTGAGATGCGCCCTTACGGCAAAACAGGGTTCATTTTGGGCAGACACCTTTTGACAAGCATGGCACGCAGTCTTCACCGTTCTGTAACTATGTGGTTCAACGGGGTGACATGTTTTTTTTTTCGGAATTAATGATAAATGAAGAGTTTGAGGTGAGGGGAACAGCATAAAATGGCCCATGCATAAATTACAGTTCATATTCGCCACAAACTACACCCTCCCCACCTAGCACCATTCGGGAACAAATGTATTTCTAAAGCTATCTGTATTCCTGAATACTTCTTCGCCGGTTTTACAGAAGTATCTCGGGGATATCCCATTACATAAAAGACAGATGTATCTCAGTATCTATATCTTGGGCCTTAAAACACTTGTATCTCAGTATTTGTGTTTTCAAATGCAATTTGGAGTATCTCTGCCCAGCCCTGATTTATAGCACATTGATTTATTCTATCATTCTTGTTATTTTCCAGGTACCTCAGGCAAATCCTCCCATCTGAAGGGCAAGACAAAGTGCGACCAGCGCCATGGCACCGAAGTTGCAAACTCTTCTTCAAGTGCTTTGACCCCTGTGAGTGTACCGTCCTTTCTTCAATTATACTCCGTGTCACTAGTTGTGTGCACTGAAGGCGAAGACAACGCCAGGCGAGGAGAGAGAAGTCGAGCACTAGGAAGGCGGAGGGGAGAACTAGGGGAGAGAGTGAAAGCAGTATGATCGTAAAATAGGAGAGGCGATTACTCTCCTCACCCGCCTCTCTAGTGCTTGCCCTTTCCCCTCGTCGGTCATTGCCTTCGCCTGTACTGCGCGCAACTAGTGACTCAGAATATAGTCACTATTATGCAGGTTATGATGCTCTGGCAGATAACTCCGTAACTGAATAAAATTAATCTCTTCAGTGCTTGGACACGCAGCCGGCGACTTGCTTAGACACGGCCCACAGGAAACGGGTTGCAAGCCCCCGTTCTCATAACGAGCATTACAAATGGCATGCATTATAATGATGTCATGTCGCCAATTTATTTACTCTCGAAACTTGGCCTTGCTCTTATAACATATTCACATAGTTGATATTTTTCCGTTTTCATTTGCCGCGTGTTTTGTCTCTGTTTTTCCTTCCCGTCTTTTTGTAGTATTTAGCACTTGTACGACAATTCTGCTACTAGGCTGCAACCACGAGCTCTTTGCTCAAGGATGTAGCTCAACTGCACAAACTCTCGCTTGTCAGGAGCAACCACCAAAGTTAGTTATGAGCTCTGGATTCTCGCCCTCAGAAAATATCACCATTAAAATACAAGTCTTTTTCAGACTGGTGCTATCAAAAATCCTCAGAAAAGCAAGAACTGTCGAATTAAGTCGTTCTTTCGAGACATGTTGAGCTTGAATAATTCCCGAGTTAAGTAAGTAACGGGAACGACAGTGTAATTGCTCTCTTATTCTCTTAAAAATGCTGATACATTGGTGGCTGTACCATTTTAATTCCTATGATTGCATCAGGGAAGAGCCAAAAGGAAGCGCCCCAAACGAATCACAGAAAAATGTCACTGTCAATATTGCAAATTAGAAAAAGCAGAGAGCACGAGGTTCTTTT
>JAZHYW010016266.1:0-17065 GCA_037355805.1 Ixodes ricinus
CACATGGTACTCGTTAAACTATCTGATGAAGAGCGGCGCGCAGAGTATCACTGAACGTTTGGGATGCTACAGAACGTTTCCCATAAGCAACACTAATTGCTACACAGCAATTTTCCACCAATATTTTCTTTTGTATCTCTCAAGTAATTTGATTTTGGGGTGCAGTATAGGGCAGCTGGTAGGAGTCATCACTAAACGAAGACGTCGGGCTTTTCTTTTTTTTTCTAGTTTCTTTTTGGGCTGCACACCTAGCGTCGCTTGTTTTTGTGTTTATTTCGTTTCAAATGCCTTACATTTAGCTTCACCCTTAAATGCTGCCAGGGCAATCACATCAAATGGGAGGTGAGGGAGGGAGGGTGGAGTGAGCGCTTAGGGTTGAACAGTTAGCATGTGCACTAGTAATTCTAAATGCATTCAGGCAAATGCATATATTTAGAAATCCTAGTTTTCGTGTTAACTGCTTTACTCAATAGCCGTTGAGGGTAAAGATGGCAGACCTAAGAAGTAGCAATTTCTCAGGTGTTAAAGATTTTCTCCGAGCAGTTTGTTCAAAAGATATCTCAATTTTAACGGCAAAGTTTAGAATACCTTGGTCTTAAAGATAGACAGTGAATTTGGCAGTGCTATAATCTGTGCGAAGAAATCTAATATGCAGGCTGGCAGTGTATATTATTTTTAATGAAAGCACCAATACGTACTGTGCAGATATTTTAGTCGCAGTCATTTTTCCTCTGGAATTTCAGAAGTGTCAGTTGTGTTCAGAATTGGATGCAGCAGTACTAGTTAGCTCATAACCTCCAAGGATGAAGTGTGCAGCACCGTTTTGCAGTTTTCCGTCTAGAAATGACTACATGTACGTTAAAGACTCGACGTAATACGAGATTCCATGTGTGGGCCTGTAAAAAGGCGTTTCAAAAATTTCGACTTCTGTTGGTTTTTCGTGTAATGCAGCATATATTACCGTCCGAGCATCTACCTCACTCTTACTTAAGTCAATCACAAAATACTCATAAAATGGCGAGTTCAGAAAGGACATGAGTTTGCAGTGCCTGAGTTTGCAGGGTCCCTGGCATACGACCACCCATACTGAACTGAACACGCGGTATACTTTAAAGCTCGTTTTAAATATTCTATTGGCACTCTTTCAACTTTGTTAGATGTGTAACGCAATACACACAATATTTTCCGACCAACGAAATGCCACGAGCTCTCATTGGGATCCCTAATACATTCTGTCTCCCCCTCCCTCTTTCCTCGCTTTGAAGTGTGACGATATTTCGTGTGGCTTCGTTCGCTACACGCTAGAGCGTCTCGCCTGATTTCGTCGCTTTCCAGCCAGTTTGTTGCACGCGTCTGCTTCTGAAGAGAACACACACGAAAACGAAGAAGCGCAAGTCAACTTTGTCGCCCTTTGTCTCGGCGAAATATGTTCGTTGTTTGTTACCCAACGTACAGCACAAAGGCGAGCACATGCAGCAGCACAAAGGAAGAGGCCCCATAGTGCGTTAAAGAGCAGCCGCTTCCGCGAGTACACCGCTTCCCAGTCTGATCGCCCCCCTCGCCCCTCACCCGACGTACTTCCGCTCACGAGGCGCCAGGCACTTCACTCGCAGCGGACAAGCGGGACACCATTTTTAAACGGAAGCTAGCTCTTTATAACGACAGCTTAAGGCGACGGCAGAACGGCAGTCACACTGTGACCCTCTATGGAACGTCGTCTCAGAGGAGTGTATGTCTTGTTTTCACTTTCTTTGGTACATGCAAGGCGAAGTGCGAAAACAATGAAGAAGCCGCATTATCTGCCGTGTAATTTAACAGCTGCTTGCCTCTTTTTAAGAAGGACTGCCATCCAACGATCGATATCAAGATGGAACTGGACAGATAATAAAAGAGCTCGCTCTCCGCTGTGTATGAGCGTCTGTCTTGTTGGTTTTGTGGAACTTACGCACTCCTCCATGTTGCAGGTTCTTCTTGCGTAACTATTCGCTTCGATAGTCACAATTGACTTTACTCTAGGCAGAATCAAATTCCTATCTTATATTCTTTGTTGTGTCTTATAACATAAACGTGATTCCAAGTAGCTATAGTGTAACACACAAAAACAGTTTTGTATATAAAACTTCAAAGTACTGCAGTTTTCGGAAACTCTAGGTTCTGGCCCGTGACATGCACTTTTGAGCTGACTAGACTGTATCAATAGAAAATCAACATATTCTCCCGGACACTTCTCGTATTTTGGATGGCCCTGTCAAACTCCTAATATTATTTTTTTCTCGCTTTTCCTCAATTCGCTTTTGTCACTCATAAAATTTAAGCAACTAGTTCGAAGTAAAATTTTATATAATAAAAAAATTAATTCTCAACCTTCGGCATAAAATAGAGAAGAATCATATCTTAGGACCCATTTCAACACTCCTAAAGAGAAGTCTACTCTGGCTTGGATGTCTCTGATATCTCTTTCTTGCAACGTTCCCTTGTCACCTGGGGCAGAAATAGCGAGGAAAAGGAGGTTGAAGACAAGACCGGTTGCGTTGGGGACAACGTGATAATGTTTTCAAAAGGCTGTCTGCCCGTATGGAAATCTTATATCTGGGCCATATCTGGCCATATCAAACATTATATGATTATATACAGCCTATATACAGACTTATCTGGCGTATATACGGACTGATATGGCGCATATACAAACTTATTTGGCGTATATAGACTTATCTGGCGTATATAGAGACTTATCTGGTGTATATACAGCCTGATATAACGTATGTACAGACTTATCTGGCGTATACACAGCCTTATCTGGCGTATATTGCAGCTTTATCTGGCGGCCGGTTTTCAATATATTAAAAAGTTTTAAACAAAAAAAATTACTTTGTTAGCAACATGTGAATGACTCATTGTTCGCAAGCTAATATTAGCACAAATAATCCCAAACTTCAGCTTTGGCAAGCTTAAGTTTGAGATAATTTGTGCTAATTTTCACGAGGATTTCAATGTAGAATTAATTGTTTTGAAATGTTAACATTACGCCGGAATAGACAATTTGCTAAATCCTCCAAGCACCTCGGCCCGTACTCGAGGAATCATGACGACGGTGTTTCTTCAGCTGCCTAGTGATCGGAAATTTCGACCAATTCTTTGGTTACATAGTTTTGAGTGCAATTCGGAGTCACCCTGAACAAGCAGCCGGCTGAACCCAAGTACCTGTCATATCACTTTTTAACTTTTTTCGCCAATGTCAGTACTGTGCATTCTGTTCAACCTTCAACCTGGATGAGCTGCAGACATATCTCTTACATTATTATCATTCTTGTACAGCTTCTAAGACGCTGATATTAAGTTAGAAACGCTAAAAATGCTAGAAACAGCTCCGCTGAATTCGAGCTACAATCCCGGTTTTGGCTGTTGCGATTTCTCGGCTTTTAAGTAATTCCTGCTAAAACAACAATCACGAGAATGATAATATTGTAAGAGATTTCGGCGCCTCAGCCTGGTTGAAGGTTGGACAGAAGGCACAGTATCACAAACGCTGCCATTGACGAGAAATTTTAAAAGTGATATGACAGGTCCTTGAGCCCTAGTGGGACGCTTGTTCAGGGTGACCACGCAATTACACTCGAAACTGTGAACCATGGAATTGGTCAAAACTAGCGATCACTAGGAGCTGAAGGATCGTTCCTATAATTCCTCGAGTGTGGGCCGGGGCGCTGGGAGAATTGTAGACAATAAAAGTATATAAAATGCTTGATTTGCGGCTTGTGTCCTTTTGACTATGCCTGGGATCTGGAATTTCCTTACTCTAGCCAGATCTGGGATTTCCATACCTACCAGGGATATCAGGCTATACTCATAGATGAGCTATATCTGGCAGATATACCATATCAGGTTATATGTGGCTATTTTTGATATGGCCATATCTGAAATCTTCAGATCTGGCCAGATATAAATTTTTTGTAAGGGTGTCCCTTTTGCTTCTTCCGCAATATAATCGACAACTGAGACCATCCCATCTCCACGCAAATGATATAAATAGAAATATGCACATATTTCGGCAACGCAGACACAGTAAAGCTGGGATGAAGAAATCGAAACGGTTTCTGAATTCTGGGTGGCCACCTTGGCAGTGCTTCTCTCTGATTGCTTCTCTCCCAGTGCAGTTTTCAATGCGGAGTCATTACGATGCGTTTGGGAGCATCTTAGTGAATTTGTGGCGAGTTAATGGATTATGTGAGCACGCACTCCAGAATAAGAAATATTATGCTAATGGCGGCGTCGTTTACCGACACAAACTGCACTTCATCAGCGTCAAAATGAAAATATATACCACGAAGTCGAAGAAGAATAAACTGTTCAAACATCAAAGTATATAATCGAAGCGAACGTACAAATTTGTCGGAAGCAACATGGAGCGCGGCTCCTTTCTCAAGACTTTGGAGATTGGGCCCCGCAAACCACCGGTCTATGCTGTAATTATTTTCCCATTTTCCCAGAAGTGCGTCATCTCCACGAAGCGCACCGAAGTTAGCTGAACCTAAATGCTTAATGTTTTTTTCCTCAAATCTTTAAAACAAACGTTTGGAGAACATTTTAAGCTTGATATGTTTTTGAAGAGATTAATGTAACGCATTTTGGTTTCGAAATACACATTTTTGTAAACGAATTATGATAATACGGTTTAGGGTCGACACTTCTTGCTGAATATCGAAATATAACCTTGAACATAGAGTTAAATGAATTGCAGATCAGAGCTAACAAAATTATATCGTACACATCAACGGCAGTCATCGCGAAAAAGAAGAAGGAACCTTTATTTATAGAAGGCTTTTAGTTATTTTGGTTTATTTTATCGACATATACACTTCATGTTCTAGAAATGAGCGTTTTCAGTGACAGTCTTTTAGGCAGCGTTTGGGATACTATGTATGGTAAGCACTCACGGTACCTGCACCATGATCCTCATAATATTGCACGTCCTATCAGCATGCCGACACTTCCGAGCTCGGTAAAAGCTTATATTTTTTAATTAATTATTGAGTGGTTTGAACTCCGTTATATGCGGCAACCGATTAGTCTTATTCGCGTTTTTGCTTTCATTGAGGGTATATGCACAATTTTGTTGTAGCCCGTGGGTGATTATTTACGCGAACACATTTTCTTTTTCGTCGCAGCTCAGCAACAGGTAACAAATAAGCAATATGTTTTGTTTTTTCAGCAGGACATGAAGTAGTTTGATATTGACTGGACATAAATTACTCCGTTTGAAACAGAATGTTTCTAAATGACTCCACTCTCCACCGCCGGTGTTGTGCTGTTCGCTTAGGAAAGGAATGTATTCGCAATATAGAAATAATAACACAACGATTCTATCTTCAAAGGCGATGAACATATAACGTGTTTGGCGGATCACATCTGCACTATCGGGTTCAAATGAAATGCGATCAGCGGAGCGCGTGGCCGTCGGTACGTGCTGCGCCTCTTGGAGGCCTCATGAAAGTGATAAAACTACTGGTTGGAGAGTAGGGCGCTGCGAGGGTGCGCGTCCTACCCCAATGTGTTTAACCCTCGCCCAGCACAACCCAAGCGTCGACACTGCGCCGGTGGTGCGCTGGAAGTTCCGACGCATCTACTTTGGTTGGCTTGGCACGAGCCATGCGAGGAAGTTCACCACCCGGAGCAGGAGCAGCCTGCCTGCGAGCGCGCGTTCGCAGCGTGATGCTTTTTCCTAACTTGCAAAGTTTCGTTTTTTGTTTTTTCTTAATACGGGTTGTCATTTTCGAATGACTAATAGGCAGAAGCGGCGAAATTCGACACAGAATTGCAAGAGGGGACCCAGGACGGCTGCTGATGCCAAAGTGAAGTCTATTACCTGGCAAACTTTTATGTCTCAACTTCCAGCCCTCGCAGCTGTGTCCCTTCTAGTTCTTGTGTCTCGTCTGTGGCACGAGGATTGCCAAAAAAATCCGAGGACACCTAAGAACCTCTTACGAGTTGGGAATGCGAAAACATGCGCCGCGGAGTGTTCCGCGGAGTTTTGCGTCCGCCGGCGATGTGGATGCTCGAGGCGGCGCCGCATTCGTCGGCGCCCAGAGGAGCACAATCGGCCGAGCGCGCGCCATCGTGTTCCTTTTACCGGCGCGGGGGCCCACAGCGTCATGGAGTTGTGTTCCTTGAAATTTGGGCGCGCGCCAGGCAAGGGGAGTTTATTCCCCGTTTCGCTGCCACAGACTACAGGCTTCGCTTCATAGGACAGGGCACTTTAGATGCCGTTTGGCTAGGCTTCAATAGCTGATAACGCCGGTTCGCTCCATGGGACAGTTAATGCTTCCGCATTAATACAGTTCCGCCGGCTCCCGAATTAACCAAACATTTTAACAGAATGCAGTAACTTTATAATTAGCATTTTGCGGGCAGCCAGAATCTCGTTCAGCGCTCATAAATGGTCACCCCGTGTGTCAGAAGTGTGAAATAGAAGTTGAAGTAGTTCGTTCGCGCACGAAAGAGCTGTGGAGCTTGATAGATGGCAGTTATCAGAACCACTCAGACGTCCTCGTGAAGGAGCTAGAGCGCGTGGCTCCTGCAAAATAGTGAAACAGCGTCGACGGGAAATGACATGTTTATTGCCAGGCAGCATTTGTGCAAAAAGAAATAATAAACAAATAGAGAACACGAATGCTGCAACCTGCAAAGGCTAACACCTCAGGCAGCGCTGCAGCTGTAGCTTTCTGAACCGTCTTGCTTTCGCTGTGGCATATCACTAAGCTGGTCTTGGTGATTAGCCAATTAACACTTTGTGAAGTCGCCTTCAGCGTCTACAGAATGCAACCATCCGAGGAGGTAGACCTACCATCATGCGGGATACCAGGTCCGAAGCTCACAGCCGCTACCACTCAGCACCATGACAACACTCACCACCATGACAACAAATATTAAAAAAAAATGCTCATGTAATGAGTAACTATGACGCTGCGATGATGCTCCACGGACGCCTGCGCTAGGCGCACGCGCATGCAGTCTGCCCCTGCTGCGAGCAACGAGCCTTATTGCATGGCTTTTGCCGGGTCAACGAAGGTGGCTGTGACGGAGCTTCCAGCGCACCACCGGCGTAACGTCGAAGTTTGCGTTGTGCTGAGCGAGAGTCGAACACATCGGAGTAGGACGCACACCCTCGAAGCGCTCTGCTCTCCAACCCGCAGTTCTATCAGTTTCAAGAGGCCTCCAGGAGGCGCAGCATGTACCGAAGCCCACGCGCTCCGCTGTGCGCATTTCAGTTGAACCCGATAATACATTGATCGAACATGGAATGGTAGTTGTTTTTTTGTTTTGTTTAGGTGTTCCGGGACTGCCGCTGTACTGTTTTGTCTCTTTTCCTTTTGCTCTCTTCGGGATTTGAGACCGTTTAGCTTTCTTCTCTTCGTACTTCGAAACATGAATATAAATACAACTAGGCGCAACTTTCTTATACGCTAAATTTATTTTTTATGCGCCGTGGCCAAGCGAATTTTGGAGTGGGCTCCAAAATAAATTATACACTTGGTGCTTCTTTCAAGTGTCTGTCATTCTTGACATGGACTAGTATGAATACAGAAACAGTACAGGGAATCTACTATAAGTATAAAAGTTCAAAAAGCTCTGGCGTCACGACTAGGTATCAGTCAACTAGTCTTCTCTGGTGCTATTAATTCAACCGCTCTCATTGTCAGTAATTATGAAGTAGCAGAGATATTGTTGTTGACAGTCCCAAAGGAGATATACTATAAATTTAGAATTCTAAAAAGCCCTAACGTCACGACGAGGTATCCGTAATCTAGTCACCTGTGGCGTTAGGAATTCGGCATTTGTATTTTTCTGTGATAATGAAGGTAAAGAAATGTTGTTGTTGACAGTCCCCATTGAAGATGATTCAATAAGTTCTCTCCCATATCTGTTGTTGTGCTTGCCCAGTATTCTTGTATCAGAGAAATAAGGAGTTCAGTCATCGCCCGTGCGGCTGTGAACGACGATTGGGTTAAAATACTCGTTTGAAGCCTTTGACGCTTCGGAGTTGTGCTCTCTGAGTTGGTGGTTAACGCATCTCTCAGTTTGTCCTATGTACTGACTGCCGCAGCTTACTGGAATTGAATAAACCTTCCTTTCTTCGCAATCTCCCGACGTATTGGATGTTTCACATTGCGCTCTCTTTGACTGTCGCTCCTATTAACCTTTTTACACATCTATTTTTCAGGCGCCTACCACAGGAAAAAACCACGCTCGTGTCGAGCTTCGACGTGATAGATCTTAAATGGAGTGCGCAATTGCGCATGTAGGAAAAATTAGAGCGAAACAACCTTTCTTTAGGTAACAGCTTGCGGAAGTTGTGGCCTGAGAATAGATCTCTCAAGGGTGGAACTGTCAACAGCAACATTTTTTTACCTTCCTTGTCACTGACAAAGACAGAGGTCGAATTCCTAACATCAGAGATGACTAGTTACTGATACCTCGTGGTGACGCTAGTGCTTTTTCGAGTTTTCTATTTATATATAGTACATTTCGCTTTGGGACTGTCAAAAACAATATTTTTGTGCTTTCATTATCACTGACAATGACAGAGGTCGAATTCCTAGCACCAGGGATAACTATATTACTGATACCTCGTCGCTGCGCCACCGCTTTTTAAACTTTTATATTTACAGTAAATTTCCTTTTCTTTTTAACAATTTTCTACTTTTCTTATATTAGAACGTTGGATTCTTTGGAGGCGGTTTTATATTTTGTGCCATTCTATCTTGTTGCCCAATGAAAGAAGTCCTGTTTTCCTGTCCCCGTCTACGATGTTTTATCCTTTCAAGTATTCGTGTCTATTCACCAACACGCTCGTTTTCAATTAATACTCACAAAGTGATGCACGTTACAATTACAGGGTTGCAATCACACTGAACTATACACGCACCAAAGATTTTTTTTTCTTTTTTGAACCTGAGGGTTGAAGGTCAAACCAATAAATTCAAAGGGTTCAATACATATCGAACTTTTAAACTAATAGCATTTAAAAACGACACAATTTTCGAACCATTAATTTTTTACACCAAAATATACCGTTAATTTAAAACTTTTGAATTTATTGTGCTAATATATTCAACAATTTTAGAACTTTTGAAGTTATCACGCTAAACTATTCGACGATATTCGAACCTGCAAAGAAAAAAAACAACTTAAACGAACCAACTTTACCTACGAAAGTTTAAAGTAATAGTTACGAAGAACACAACTATATGAATCTGTGCTGTCCAATAGAAATTGCACTGAAACTTTTCTTAGCCGATTCTGTTGGTGACACCAACGACTAAATGCATGATGTCATGACTAAAATAAGGACACCGACTTCACATAACAAAAATTCACGTAACAGAAATCACATAAGAAAAATCGTTACCGCTAACCTTGTAATGGAGCACATCAAAAAGAAGGTGTTTGATATGATAGCATTTCCTTCAAGTTTTATCGCAGGTATGTCGATGACGCATTTGTTGTTCTGGACAAGACCTTTGTTAAGGATTTTCACCAGTGTCTGAACATTATCCACCCGGCGATTAAGTTTACCTGCGAGGTGGAGCATAATAACATGCTCTCCTTTGTTGATGTGTGTGTAATCAGAATGAGCCGAATAACAGAATGGAGAGGAAAGTGTACCGTAAACCGTGTGACAGTGGTAATTTTGTAGATTTTAGCTCGCACCACCCTGTACTGCAGAAAAGTCTGTGGTACGGACATTTGCGCACAGATCGAACACGGTTCCCTCGAACGAGATTTATGGCGCAAGTGGACTCGCACGTGTGCAAGAATCACTGAAAAACCGTAACTACCCCGGACGGTTTGTGGATGAAATAATCAAACTGACGAAATGAAAAACGCACACCAATCTAGTCGACAAAGAGCGTAACGTCTTGTGCATTCCGTATGTCAAGCGACTGTCTGAGTCACTAAGCAGCGCTCTAAAACCTGTAGGTATTCGAACTGTGTACAAACCATACAGAACTTTAGCTAACGTTGTCTCTAAGTCGGAAGACCCCACCCCTGCTGACACTGTGTACAGAATTCGCCGCCAAGGTTGCAGCTTTTCGTACATTGGTGAGACCGGACGCAAGGAGATAAATCGGATCAAGGAACACCAACGTTATGTGAAGTATTCTGGACCCGTCTCAAGAGAGAGTTTGTGGACCACACGTGGACTACAGGACACACTTTCAACTTTACGGCTGCGACAACTCTGGCGAAGGAAGATAGGTGGGGCCCACGCAAGCTGCTTGAGTCATGGTTTATCCAAGATGATGCGTCAGCGTGCAACAAGAACCTTGGCCCGCTCCCGGAAGCATACATGAACATTTCCTATAAATAGAGCTGCGTTGACTAAAACTTTTTCATTTCTGTGTATTCACCGTTGATGCCTCCCGTATGGGAAGCGAAACGTCTACTGAAGTTGTTTTTTCTGTTATGTGAAGTCGGTGTCCTTATTTTCATCATACCAACGACAAACCTTGGGGTCTCCTGGGCGCCTCGGGCGCCTGCCTCGTACCTGAGACCTTTCCTCCTTCCTGCTTTGGCACAGTCTCCCCCAGATTACCCTCAAGTAACATGCAGGCCAAAGGATCCTTGACCTGCAGGAGTGCAAACCGACCGAGGTACTTCCCTGGGGCTTCCTTCATAATTTAATTTGCTTCTGAACGTCAGTCCCCCAATTTTCTCGAGGAGACGTCTGGTCGGTAAAAGGCGCGCACAGAGAGTGACGCCGACACGAGACTGCAAACGCTGGATCAGCGCTCACTCGCTTTATCATCACTAGTAGTGTGCTGCATTTTAGAGTGGCTAGTATGTCCAGCCATCAAACGAGGAAAGTGCGAGAAATCATCAATTTGACGACCCTAATACACGAACAGTCGTGACCTGATAAGCAGTACTTTTCGAGGGGACGGGATACGCCGTCTTCTACCTTGAGCTGTGTTGGGTGCCTCTGCCCGTGTCCCTGTGTTCAGTGTTTTATTCCTCCTCTGAATCACCCCACCGGAAATGAATGCCAAGAGCTACTAGACAAAACAGTTATTTTGTTATTTTATGCCAGCATCGCATTTAGGCGGCATTCGATCCGAATGCTGTTGATTCTCAAATATGTAGGAATGATGTTCACCGGACCGCCTGAGGTCTCAAGAGTTGTACCGTTAAACCAGTTTTTTATTTGGTTTATAAGTTGCAAAAAAAAAACGAGTGGTGTTGTGAGGGAAGGGGTTTTGACGTGCCACAGTATTGAAAAGGAAGGGATCTTGATGGCATAAAAAATGTCCAACGTTTTATTCGAACATGTCGCACATTTTGCGAGTTAGCGAGATGAATCCATAAAAATTTTATTTGAAATTGCACAATTCGATCTCCGTCCATGATATACCAAAACTGAGAGAAGGGTCAGGGCGCAGGCGAGCTGGTGATTATTAAGCAACATAATAAAACCGAAGACACGGAAAACAAGAATGACACACACAACACCATCTCAGACACAGCTAAAAAGTTGTATTCATAACACTCTCCCTTTACAGCGAACAACCCATAGACTTCTATACTGGGAGAGTTCGGCGGAGGGGAGGGTTTGCGTCCCGCTAGATTTAGCCGATTTAGTTTTGCTCCGGGTCCGCCATGTTGTGCCGCCGAGCGAGTAGGGCTTCGTTGACGCGCGCTGATGCTCGCGGAGTTTTTGCCGCTCGTGTTTTTGTTAACGCTACAAGAAGGTTGAGAAAGATACATTTGTGATGCAGTGCTTTATCCGTGCTAGCGCTAAGAACAATAGCAATAAGACTGCAACCCAATATTGAACGGCTGCCGTTCATAAACGGCCCGAAAAACGTGATATTTTTAGCGTTCGGCGGCCCCTAAGTGTTTCAGAGCGATCAGAATTTTGTTTTGAACAGTCAGTGAGACCTTGTACTACCTAGCGTGCTTTTTGTAGCGTTGTGGCACGCAAATTCGATGTATGCATTTCTGGAGGCGATTCCCTTTTTTAATGAGCGGGTGTGCATTTTTGTTTTTGTAGTTTCCATTCAAGCAAATAGTTTTCCGTGGCTTGAATCCAGTACACTTGATATCTCTGGACATACTTATGAAGTGCAAAATCGCAACTCTAAAGTCATTTTGCTGCATGATTGAGCACCCTCGATAGAGAAACATTGATTGATTGAAATGAGTGGCTGTTGCGTAGCTGCTCTACAAAATTTTAAGGTTTAGTTAAGTTAAAAATGTGACCCTTTGGAGGCACATCAAGAACTTTCTAAAAAATGTATGGCGATTTACAGTAACGTATTTTAATCATATACACGTGTCGCTTGAACAGTAATTTGATGCAGAGTTATGATGACATTGGGCACTCCATAATACAATATTAATGGTTTACAGAAAAGAAACATTACACACAAGAAACAAGACGAAAACACCGCAGGGAATACATTGAAATGACTAATGAAATATATCGAAAAAAAGGCAAATTAGACATGCAGAGTTCCGAGAAAAGTAAACAATTAAACAAAAGCAGAATAAAAATCTTCACGTGATTAACATTAAAGCAGTGCCTGATAATTGATCACACATTACTTTTTTGACGTCGATGCACTCGCAAACTTCCTAAAGTCTACCCGGGCCTTCTGTGTCTCTTTTTTGGAGTCTGCTGACTTCCTTTAGGAAGACCCGTATCCTTAGAGTTACAAACAACCTGGTAAGGTTTTGCTTTGCCCCGTGGCAACTTGGGGACTCTGTCGAAGCTGAGGCCGCAGCCATCATTCTGACCAAGAGGTTTGTTGCCTGAGAGTTCTGCAGCACGTCTTTGTTAGCAAGGAACACTTTTTCACAAACCTCAAAGAGCTGCATAACCTTTGCGCTTGGGATAGTTAGCGCTCCTTGTGTGCAGCACTTCGCTCGCATGAACTCGAGGGCTGCACTGAGGTTGTGAGCATCTACTATGGATTCCTTGCAGATCACATGTGCATTTCCTTTTACACCGCGAGTAACAACATAACCTGTCATGCAGGCAAAGGCGCTCTTTTTTGGTCTCTCAAGTCGCAGATTGAAGTCGGTCTCAAATGAATTAGTCTTCCAGGATTTCCCTGGTATCTGGCTCTACAACCGACTTGTAATCTGCTAAGACGAAAGCTCCATCGTCTGTGTCGTAGCTCCCATGCCTTGGTGCTTTCAAGTACTGCGACACAGTTATAACACGCAATGCTACTTTGCACTGATAAGGAGTAGGGATCGCGTTTTTAAGCCGAATCATTGAAAACGAGTTCTCGAAGTTGTCTGGCATAAATCTACTTGTCAACACAAAACTGAAACCACCTCGCTCATAAAGTTTTGACTGGAGTCCCATAATGCTTGTTGTGCTGAGTAGCACACCAGTTTGGATTGGTTTCCAAGGCCCGTCACCAATTTGGATTATTGTAAACATATCGACGAAAGACTCCAAGAAAGCAATAGCTTCTGAGTGCGTTTCTGGCCTTCGTGAGTTGAGAGCAATGCATGGATGGCGGCTACACATTAAATCAAACCAGCGGTTAAATTGCTTAAAAACCAGGCTATCGTTAGCGCAATGGGGCTTAACAGTTGTTGCCTTACCATCTCCTCTAGCGCATAAGCTGTGCTGTGGCTCATCAGTTAAACAGCATAGCTAACCTTCATTTTTTTTTCAAAATGGCCAGGAGACACACGCGTGTCTGTGAGGTTTGAGGACATCTTAAACTGCTTACCCTTTTCCTGTGCAAGCAATTGCTTGACACGCGACGGACCAGCAGTGTCAGAGGGTAAATCAAACCTCGTAACAGTGTCTTTTGAAAGACGTATCAGCTGGCCACGGCACTAGTGGTTCCTCAAGTTTTTCACGATGTGAGGCACGCCAGGAAGATAAAAGACTCGTTTCGAGAGTACTTGTGGATGTACAGCACTGCATAATACAGGGCTGTTTCTTCCTGCAGAGATTCCATACTCCTTCCACATGGCTCGGTTTCCTGACCCCATGTCACTAGTAACATCAATTTCATCCTAGTCAATGACGGCACACTCCTTGATAATGCTGTTGATGACTTCAACACATCGAGACCTCGAAAAGGATGCCCCGTATAGTCATACGCCACAACCTGCTTCCAACGCGTAGAAATACCACCGACCATAAAAACAAGGCAGTGCGTAGCCAAGATCGGCTCATCTTCGATATTTTTTTAATGTGGTGTAACCACAAACACTCTGTGTGCTTGGGTTATATTCAAGCTTGCCATGCAACTGCATCACATCAATCATCAAAACACACTTTTCCTGCTGAGTGTTGAATGAGCTCACTTTGCACATCATCATAGCAAAGACCTCGGTTAGGATTACAGGCTCAAATTTGATGCCCTGAGTACTTTCGCGTAAAGTGCGTTCAGCTGGCATAGGATGTTCTTGTGCAAGCATTAGATTATATCCCGTGGATCCACAGGAAAAATGGAGCTGCAAACATTTGTAACAGTGTCTGACAACCATGTGCTGCCACAATCTGTCTCCCGAGGTAGACTGAACCTGGTCTTCGTTGAACACTGTCTTCAGTCCTGTGATGATGCCCTTGTTTTCTTCTTTGAGCTGGAGGTTTTGTTTTTGAAGACACTTGATCTTACGCCTGAGCTCTGTGATCTGATTCAAATAAATAATGTCAAGGTTAGAACCTAGTTTACAACAAATGCCTGTCTCAGGAAACCAACTGACAGTTAAAAAATATCCAACCAGTTCATGCTTGTATACCATATGAGTGGCATCTTCAGTGGAAGATGCAGGTGCAGAGGATCCCTAGAGGCCTCGTGGTGGTAGGCACCGTCGATACTAGCCATCAAACTGCTAAAAAGGAAGCAGACTGTGTTTATGTTAGTAATATGAGAAACAAACTACTCGTCGAACGAAGTCGCACTTGCAAAATATTGAGTCAGTTCACGCCTCCGCGCCATCAGAGCAGCGTCTTGAGCAGAGGTCGATGGTCGAGAAGGTCGCTGAAGGGTCTCGTGATGGCAGGCAGCGTGGTTACTGCCTCCTAACTGCTAAAATGAGAGCAAATTGTGTTTATGTTAATACATGCAAAGCAAACCACTCGTCAAACAAAGTCACACTTGCAAAATATTGAGTCAGTTTACGCCTCCGTACCATCTGAGCAGTGTCTTGAGCAGAAGTCGATGGTCTAGAGGGTCCTTGAAGAGTCTCGTGATGGCAGGCAGCCTTGTGAGTGCCACCTAACTGCTAAAATGGGAGCAAATTCAGTTTATGTTAATACATGCAAAGCAAACCACTCGTCGGACAAAGTTACACTTGCAAAATATTGAGTCAGTTTTCGCCTCCGTACCATCTGAGCAGTGTCTTGATCCGATGTCGATAGTCGAGAGGGTTTCTGAAGGGTCTCCTGATGGCAGGCAGCGTTGTTACTGCCACCGAACTGCTAAAAATGGGAGCAAATTGTGTTTATGTTAATACATGCAAAGCACACAACTCGTCGAACAAAGTCGCACTTGCAGGTATTGAGTCAGTTTATGCCTCCGTACCATCTGAGCAGCGTCTTAAGCAGAAGTTGACGGTCGAGAGGGCCTCTGAAGGGTCTCATGATGGCATGCAGCGCTGTCACTGCCACCGAGCAGCTCAAATGGGAGCAAGTTGTGTTTATGTTAATACATGCAAAGCAAGCCACTCGTCGAACAAAGTCGCACTTACAAAATATTGAGTCAGTTTACGCCTCCGTACCATCTGTGAAGCGTCTTGAGCAGAAGTCGCTGGTCGAGAGGGTCCCTGAAGAGTCTGGTGATGGTAGGCAGCGTTGTTACTGCCACTGAAACTGCTAAAATATGAGCAAAGTATGTTTATGTTTAATGCATGCAAAGCAAACCACTTGTCGAACAAAGTCGCTGTTTAAAAATATTGGGTCAGTTGACGCCTCCGTACCATCTGAACAGCGTCTTCAGCAGTAGTCGCTGGTCGAGAGAGTCCCCTGAGGGCCTCGTGATGGAAGGCAGCATTGCGACTGCCGTGAAACTGCTGAAACGGGAGCACATAATGTTTGTTAGCATCTGCACGACCAAAAGGCTCATCCAACAAAGCCAGGTTTACAAAGTTTCAAGGCCCTTTCGATCCAAACAAAACAGTGATATAATATCAAATTACCTCTTGCTCACCACCCGAGGGTCGTCCGGGGAGAGCCGGGTTATTATTCTGGCCTTTTTAATGAGAAGATAGCATAGCGTGGCCGAGAATTCGGGATCAAATTTAGCGATACAGCACCTTTCTGGGGGCACCACATAGCTGCAACTTGCCACTGTAAGAAGCTACAACATCTCACCTGCCGATGTTTAGGTGGTTTTCTGACATTCGCTTGGCTTGCTTGCGCGGAAACTCCATCGGGATCGCGTTGTACTTCTTGCGGTTGTGACATCCGCGTTTAAATTCCCTATCTTTAAAATGAACCTAGAAAATGGGCATTTCTCATATTTTCTACGCTTGTTGAGAGCAATCCGTTTCACCTTAGGTGCGAACGAAGTCAAAGCTAAGAGCGCGAACCAAACGATTTGCACGTTCCTGACCCGCACGCGGGCTCGTGCAGTGCGGGAGTTGCTTCACGCTGTGTGTTCGTGCTTGTGGCTTCAGGCTGCTCTCGCAAATAAGGTGAAATTTACCTTATTAATACAATAAACTTACCTCACAGAGGCGAGAACCTGAGGTCGGCTTTCAGTTAGCCCTTTTCATTTTGGCCTCCCAGATTTTGTTTCTCGGGCTGTTTTTTTTCCCGTGCAGAAAATCGATACATTTTTAAACCTTTTTTTTTTCGCTGTTCGAGCAGTTCACGGCACTGCATCACCCCATTTTCTGGGTTCATTTTAAAGATAGGGGAATTTCGCGCTCACTGATGTCACAGCCGCAAGAAGTACAACGCGATCCCGATGGAGTTTCCGCAGCAAATAGGCAATGATCGAAATTACCCCGCAAACAATGGTATGGCTTCTTGCTGTTGAAGTTGCAGCTATGTGGTGCCCCCGAAGATAAATTTGATCCCCGAACACCA
>JAZHYW010016267.1:0-14880 GCA_037355805.1 Ixodes ricinus
TCATCATGCCGCCCTACGACCGGAAGTCGTCCACGTCGTCCACAGCTACCGCGTGGCGGGTTCTAGTGAAGGAAAGACGGAGCAGATAATCCCAAGTGGCCGTCCGTCCTGAACCACGTGCGGGACATCCACAGCCACAGGTATCCCTGGTCTATTTTATGTTCCCATGGAGTGCTTGAACCCTGAGAGTGGCTAGATGATGGTATATGTTGGGCTCTGACTTCTACTGATCATTGCAATTAGTTTACTATTTCTCTACTGGAAGCCATGACCTTCACCAAAAGGTGCCTTCAGAGGCTGTCTACACGGTTCCAGCTCTACTCCGTGGAGACGTTTCATGCAGGGACTCAAACCGAAAAATTTAACGTTTCGGTTACGGTTACGGTTACCGCTTCCTGTCGATAACGGTTTCGTTTCGGTTTTTTACGGTTTTAACTTTTACGGTTTCGGTTATCGGTTACACGTTCCTAAAACCGGTTTATTTCGGTTTTTCCAATAATTTGTTTAATTGAAATGCTAGACAGCCGTTTTATAATAAACTGTTTAAAGTGGTCCCAGATATCCAACAACGTGAAATTCAACGAAATTAGAAGTGTCTTAATACTTCCAATTCGTCAAAAGTTGCACACGTTTCTAGCTCCAACGCTTGTTCATTAAATCTACTTGTATTATATAGTTTGATACCCGAGCATACATGTTATTTCCACTACTTGGGGATCATCGCATTCTATATAATAAATATGAAAATAAACATTCTTACTTTGTTGTTCGGCAGCGTTTGTAAACAACCCTAAGAAAGTAACCACTGGGTACAGGAAGAACCATTCGCGCCTTCTCGTCGGTATAGTTTATTTCAACCTAATATATAACCTAATGCCACTGATGCGTCACGGCTAGAAAATGTGCAGAAACGTTTTATTCGTCTTGTCTATGATAAGTATTTTGGTAGAAGGTTCCATTATGACTACGACGACGTTCTTAAGAGGCTAGGTTTACAGAATTTATTGAAGCGAAGACTCTCTCGTGATATTTTATTTTTACATAAAGTAATTAACCGTCACATCGACACTGATATTTTAGGCTCAGTGAATTTTCATCTTCCTGCTCGATCTTGTAGACATCGTTCCTTGTTTTACCCTCACTTTCAAGAAACATTGTCGCCATTAACCCGCATGCAAGTCTCTTTGAACAATGTTGACTTGCCAACTTTGGACGTTTTCAGTGATTGTACCACGTTCAAGCGCAATCTTGACTATGCACTGTACCATGTATAGGACAGGAGTCTCCATGAGATACTGCTGAATCTCTTTTCTTTTATCCAATCGCGGCCATTTGTGCCACCATACCAAAACCTCACGGTTCTTCTGGGGCAGTGGGAAAATAAACTATTATTATTCTTATATGCAGACAAATCTTCGCCCACACTGAAGGAATGAGCAGAACTATAGCCATCCTCTAGTAAAATACTGCTAAGTGGAAGAAACTAATAAAATTGTGAGCTGGGCTAGTTGGTGACAGTCAAACATAATGTAAATGCAATAGCCCAAAAGAAGGAAGACTAAGGAGAGGAATGAACAACACAGTAACAACACAGAAAGCTGTAAAAATATGTCAGGTGTTGTTCGTCCCTTTCCGTCGTCTTCGTTCTTGAGCCATGTCACACCTACGTCATGTTTGCTATTTCCAAGCAATTTCTTACGGTTATCGAAGCGCACGTCTTTCGCTGGCCGATCCTGTGACGCTAAAAAAATTGTGCAATTATATATAAGAAAACAATTAAAAAAGGTGCGCGGACGCAAAATAAAGTAAAGTGTGGACGTACCTTATATATATATTGTTACGACAAAGACGACAACCACTGTGGCAGTGGTGTGCACTACTATCGCGCGCAAGGCCCACGCGCACGGCCCATGCCGCCATTAAATAATTTGACTTCATTATGTGAACATCCCTGTCTTCTCCTGCCGGCCCCGCATCTCCGTAACATTTGGTGGAGGTGCGGCAGGGGTACCGATCATCCCGTTCGTTTCCATCAACCTTGACGCTTTTTGTGGAAGCGTTCCACAGCATTTGACTGGTTTCCAGCGCACAGCCCTGCCACACAGCCCCCGCCTTAATGATGCCATGAAGACAGGACATGAAAAACTGACAGACGTAGGCGAGAGTGTCACATGATGACTTGAGAACGCGTCTGCGAGACGATGATTCTGACGACTGAGACCCACGGAGAATTGACGATTCCCTGCCCCTTCCCCAGCCCAATCTTGTGACGGCATGACGGACGTTCCTTAGCCCGGACAGTGTCGTCGCGGGGCTGTGACTGGTGCTGCGGTCGGTAATGCTGCTAGAGCGTCTTCCGGCCATGGAAGGATCTGCGGAAAGTTCTCATATTCGCGGCAGGCTGCAGTGCTTCGTCCATCTGTGTCCTCATCTGTTTCTATTGTGTTTGCGTGCATGTTTTTCTTGTGTTTTCTTCATTCATAGGCCGGGTCGTCCTCTTGCAAGGAGGGGGTAATGTGGTGATGAAGACGACGACGCTGCGGCAGTGGTGTGCACTACTGTCGCGCACTAGGCCCACGCGCACGGCTTCGCCGCCATTAAATAATTCGGCTTCATTATGTGACCATCCTTGTCCTTTCCTGCCGGCCCCGCATCTCCGTAACTATATATATATATATATATATATATATATATATATATATAATATATATAAGGTATAATCGAAACTATGATGATGATTGAACCGTACTTGATCGAATGAATCAATGACTTACGAAACCCCCGAAAGCCAAACTATACGGCGGAGCCAGGATTTGAACTCTGGGCCTCCCAATGTCCTGTCGGGTGTGCTTATATTATATATTATATTATATATTTATTATACTGGCAGCGGGCTACTTGGCATTTTACATTTCTCCCCATGGCTCTAGGTTTTTTCTTCTTCGTTCCCTGTTTGACAAGGTTTCAGACCAAATTCCTCTTTCACACAATTGATTTCCCTTTCTTCTGCGTGTCATATGGACACCTGGCCATGCTTCTCTTCCCGGTAATGAGAGCGCACACGCGCTCACCCGAGAAATAACCCTCCTGGCATTACACGAGGAGAGAGAGGAATTTAGCATTGGACACTACAGTACCAACCTTCCCCCAGCCCCCATACTCACTTACAACAATGTCACAGAATACTACCGCTCCCAGCGCAAAACTCTTCCTCCCCCACACAAGACACAAACCCGGCAGGAGGAAATCGCATGGCGCCAACTTCAGACACCCACCTACCCAAACCTATTCCGCAAGTAACAGGCTGTAGTTGAGCTTGTTGGTGGCTATTCCACAAACACCAATTCTTCCCCACCAGGTACCCAGACATCTGTCCGGGTAACCAATACCCACAACCCACCTTGTACCACTCCACATTGACCTGTCCAACCCCATTGGGAAACGGCATCAAACCCATCCCCCATCCTACATTCTCTTCTTGGGACTGTGCGCTATCCAGCACAGTGCCTGATGATCAGCGACGGCTGATTGAACGGGTCAAGCGAATAGCAGAAGCCAACGGTGACCTGAAAAATGGCACTGGCAATAGCCCTAGGCAAAGCTCGTCCATGGCCGCGGCGCAGCGCGAGAGCCAAGGCTCTGTTCCCCGTGTGTAGAAGAGTCCCTTTCTCGGCAATACACGCGCACCACAACACAGCGAGTCCTTCCCGGAGGTATATTGGCCTCGACAAAGGGGCGATGATTGCCTGCGCACAGTCCTCAGCATCTACGCCGTAACCGACTCCGGAAGCATCTGCCCATGCGCTGTTGGGTAGCAGGGGAAGGGGAGCGGTTGGCAGTGCGGCAAAGTCGGCCAAGCACGCAGAAGAAAGGAAAGCCAGTTCAGTGAAAGAGGAATTTGGTTTGAAGATTTGTCAAACATGGGACGAAGAAAAAAAAACCCAGAGCCATAAAGAGAAAAGTAAAATTCCAAGTAGCCCGCCACCCCATGGAGCGCCTTGAGGGGAAGCGGGCGCTCCAGTGAGCGAAGGACACGAGGAATGGCTCGGAGCCGTTCTGGCTGTGCGAAATGGTGCCCTCGACTGTGTCGAGCCTGAACCCAAGAAAACCCATGCGTCGCGTGGGCTCTGCTCGTGTCACTTAGGTCTAAGCGTAATCTCGACCGCAAGAAGTCCTCCACGAGGAGGCGCACCGTAGACGCCAACTTGTCTGGGTCGGGATGGGCGCACAAGAAATCTGTCTATGTGAGACCAAGCCCAGAGTCCACGCGCGCGCATTTCCCTGGCAATGGCTGTTGCCAAGAGTTGCATGTAAAACGGCGTCGGGCGTATCACGAAGGGCATACGGCGAAAACGGCAGTAACGGCGGCCTAGCCTAAATGTGGTTGAGTGACGGGAGGAGGGATGAAGCGTGGTATGGTAAAAGGCCTTGGCAAGGCCGAGCTTCACCATTTACGCTTGGGGCGGGAAGGGGTTTACTTTGATGACCTGGGGTAGCGGAGTAAGGCGGAACTGAGGTACCTGGAGGTAAGGAGTAAGTGCGGCGCAGTCTAAAACAAAGCGGGACTCGGTGGCTGACTTGGATACAAGGAAGACGGGGTTGAGGTACGAACCACGTGAGGAGCGTTCGATGATGCCGCCAACATGTGGGTCACGGCGGCATCGATCGTGGCCGACCTGGTCAGGGAGAGGGGGCGGGCCATGAGGCAAGACGCCTTCGTGCAGCAAATGGAAAGTGCGCCAAAGTCGGGCGGCCCGTGAAAACTACATGCCTCACTAAACACTGCCCAGTCGACTTGAGGTGCCTGCTGGGTTGGGTGAACTGGCGGCGGAGGTCTGGCGGCGGAGGTCCCGTTGCTTTCGACTTGTAGGCAGTGCTACCCTGGTCCGACTCGGAGTCCTTGACGTCACTTTGTTTGTCTGTGGTGTGTTCCTTTGTGTTGGTGTGGTTTTCGTCCTGGCCATCGTAGGTGTCGAAGGAGTCGTCATCGGCGCGGTGCTCGATGACACTGTCGGTCCTGCTGAGCCACTCCAGGATTCGCTCGGCGGCGGTAGCCATCGAGTCCTAATTCAATGGGTCGTTTTCTTCGGTCCAAGATCAAGCACGGGCAAGGTCGCCTCGAAAAAGGAAAGGGCGAGAACGTCCTCGACCGGGAAAACGTCCAGGAGCGTCGAGGAGACGACCGTGCCGTCGATGACGGCACTGGTGGGTCTCGAAAACCCAGGGTACAGCTGCCGAACTTACTTAGGATTAGGGGCCTCTCGGATTTGGTGTCTTAGGGGCGGTAGCTGGTGTTCGCGGGAGCGCGAGATATGCGGCGTCCGCGTCAAAGCTGGTTGGGTAGCTGGTCGCGGAGCTCTCTGAAAACATCGGACTCGAGCCTGGACGACTGGTAAAGGATAGCCGTCGTCCCGTTTCCTCTCGCGACGACGTGATAATGTTCCAGTCAATTGAAAATGAGGTGCTGGTGTTCGGGGAGCATGGCATCCCAGTAGAACCGATACGGGTGGAGATGCCGCATCTCGTGGAAAACCCCGTTGACAAACTTCTGGTGTTCTGGGCAAGGTCTCGCAGAATGTCTTAGGAAACTGGGGCGCGCCAAAGTTACCAATTGTGAAGCAGGCGCAAAGCCAGCAGCGGCGGAACGCGGATGATTAGATCATTATCGTGTTCCGCAACTGTAGCTTTGCGCCTGCTTCACGAGTGGTAACTTTGGCGCGCCCCGAGTTTCCCACAAGCTTCAAGTCGTTCTAAAAAGAGTTGATTTAGTGGTTTTTGATGACGTTCTCTAAGCTTCCAATTGGAACCATATGTTTATTTCCACTAATTAAAAGGTTAAATAATGAATTTTAATTAATTAGCCGACTTATCGCAACGATAAGCCACCCACATAATGTACCCCTGGCCGTATAACTCACCTGCACAAACCGTATCAGTGCATCTTTTACGGATTTTTTAAAATAAATCTGTTGAAATTAAGAATGAACACGCGGTTATATATAATATATATATATATATATATATATATATATATATATATATATATATATATATATATATATATATATATATATATATATCATACGAAACGCCAATGTCAAACATCTGACTTCTCTTTTCTTTCTGTGTTGTCTCAAAATCGTCTCTCGCGACACATTTCAGACTAAATAACTAAATGAATACCAGGTGCACCACTCGCTCAAAGTACTCAAGTTGAATTGAACGAAAATGTATTACCAGATGCACCACTCACTCAGAGTAACACTGTCAAATTGCCACGACATGTCAAGATCCCCTCTTCAGGTCATACTTGAGAAAAACTAATATTTTTATTTTTCGGTTAATATCGGTTAAAACCGGTTACCGGTAAATAATTTATGGTTACGGTTACGGTTACGGATTTTATAAATTTCAAATAACGGTTTCGTTCCGGTTACAGTTAATGAAAAAATTCGTTCCTAAACGGTTTTCGGTTTCGGTTACGGTTACGGTTTGAGTCCCTGGTTTTATGGACTTTATACTCGTTAATTTGTGCCCGACGGTCTGCAAATATACAAGGGGATGAAAGCAAGGTAACGTGGAGTGCACAAAATCTCTCCTTTCCGTCAATAAAAAAAACAAAAGATATTGAATTAATAAGTGTTTTTATATGTTACAAAGCAGTGGGGAGAAAACAAGATATGGTATTTCTCTCCAATATTCTAAGTGCGAGAACAACAGCAAAATCTCAATCAGCCAGCAATATGAACCTTCTTGCGCACCTCACTGTAATTCTGCTCAGTTGCCCATGAGCAAAATTTTGATACTAGAGCATTTGGAAGCTCATAAAAATGATTTCTCAATTTCATAACCAAACTGGCTATTCTGCACTACGATGAAAGCAGCGACAGGCCCTATGCGGTCACCAAGCGGGGCGACGGGTGCATCAGGATCAAGTACCCCAAGACGAATGACGGGGGAAGGAGTGGCAGTGCACGAGAAGGAGGAACCCACTCAGTGTCAAGTAGAAGCGAAGCAGCGAAGCTTCTTGAGGAGGAAAATGATGCCCTGGGTTTCCCCAGACATCTCGTCACCAGATCCGCCGTCGAGCGGCGGATCCGTTGTTGGGCGGACGCCTGCATGCCGTTCTTTCTTCGATGTTTCGTTGGCGCGTTGGGTTTAATGCCGTGTCACGTTGCCCGTTTATCGCACTATCGTCGCGTACAATTAGTTATGGTGGTGTTTGTGAGCCTCCGTCACCTACGTTTTGAGCGTACATAACAAAACAATCCCCCACTTTTCGTTTCTGAGGATGACCGCCAGGGCAGCGACACCCTAGCTGGAACTTGCGAATTCGACTCCTGCAGCTGGGTATGAAAATAAAGGAAGGGGGGGGGGAGGGAGAGTCAAAATTAAAAAGAGGAGTCGGAGGTCAGTGTTGGAACGGCGGTGGGTCACTTCGTATCCCTTCTTATTGCCTAATCCTCGTTATTTTATTTCCCATTGCCTTAGTTCTTAGATTATAATGGGTCCTCAGGCATCTCGAACGGCTAGTTTGTAACGCGTTGACGTCACGAAGTGGCAAAGCTGGTAACTAAGCCAGCCTCGCTGTAAACAGGCATGTGCTCGGACAAAGGACGTCACGAGTGCGACGGAGGCGCCGGATCTCCCGGAACGGATCGCACTCCCCGACGGCTGCTCTCCGAACGTTTGCCAGAATCGGCCAGTTACAACGAAGTATATAGCCATTCGTTCAAAATACAAGCCTGCGAGTGTCATTAGCAGATACTGTTGATCACGATTAACTTATTTCTGAACGTGAGAGCTATGTTCCAGGTTTTATTTAAAAATCCATTGAACTGCGCAAGTTTGCCACGGTGGTGATGTTTCTCGTTCGATACTTTGGCAGGAATATTTAAACTGGCTTTTGCTTGTGCATATATTGCAATCACACTATACATGTGCGGGCTTATCAATGCAGATCCACTGCGCCGACGTACGAATATATAAGTGCAACTTATTCGTATGGTCTAGAAATCGGCCGTTATCTATAGGTATAGGGGTTGAAAGTATGGTTCTTTTCCCCTGTAAATAATTAATCAGTATAAGGATGTAGGAATTTTATTAAACCAAACCAACTCGTATTGCTCATGGTGCACTTTACGAAAATTACAATTAATTCTGCTGCTCTAGTAACCGTCGACTCAAGGAACGCGTGACCTTTATATTGAGCTGCCTTTCAGAATTGTGTCTCCCAAACGTAGAAAATCGCACATGTTCATAGGCAATTTGAAAGAAAACGGAAATTTTCACTGGTGCGGTTAATCGATGTACCGAATTCGTAGTTGGGTAAAGCGCCATGCAGTCAGGCTTAGCACGTTTCGTAGTAATCAATTAAGGGACGATGGTGTTCCTTTCTTCGACGAACAGTTCAACTGCACCAAGCGGAGACTGCGAGAATATTATTGTTATCACGTCTTGCACTCTAGAGCGAACCCGACGGTTTCCAACGTTGAGGTGTATTTCAATAGGGAGTTTTAGCAGATCGTTTTTGAAGGCCCGCTACCGCTACAGGCGCGCGCTTCAGAGCACGCATAGAAGTGGCAGCGCGAGCTCCCGATACAAAGAACAGGGCCCGAAAACACGATCTACTAAAACTCTCTAATATCCCGGCGATGCGCGAGCTTGGGCGCGCTCTGGGCGCCGGCTTGTCGCGCTCTTCATCCTTTCCACTTTGTATCGCAACCGTTTCGATCTTTTTGCGGTCGTATCGACCGCATGAATAAAAGGAGTGAAAAGTCACGTAGCCCCACTAGATGGAGTGGATGGGTGTTGGTAGAATTTGAGGAGGGGAACAGATGCCGGTTGAGGTTGGGTCTCGGGGAGCCTGATAGTGAAGGGGCTGCACTTGATAGGCGGGGTCCGATAAGTTTGTGATGATGTGGTATGAGCCGACGTAGCGATAGATATACTCGGTGGCTTTACCTTGTTTCTGACGTGGCGTCCACAGCCCCACAAGATAACAAGACCCGCATCCCCACCGAAATATGTTACGTTGTTATCAATACACCGCTTGCAACATTCCCCGAACGTCCGCGACCGCAACGAATTATGGGAACGTCCTCGATGCTCTTCTAGTTCACACAGCGTGTACCACGTGACACTGAACCGCGCGAGCGAGAGAGGGTAGCGCAGATGCTCGCCCGTTCTCGCCCGCTCGCCTGCGTGTCTCGCCCGCTCGCCGGCCTGATCTTCGCCGCCTCCAAGTTCACCTCCGTCGTCTGGTACAGTCGATTATATACAGGATGTTCCCAGCTATCCTTTTGGGTGCCACAGAGGGCGCTGCAGGTTTCGCAAGAGCTCAATTTTGCCGGCGTCATACAATAGGGAGCTCAGATTGCAACAAGGTCGAGGGACAGTTGTGTCGAGCGTATGCGGCGGTAGAGAATCGCGAGTTGTCGATTTTTCTAGTCCACTGTCGTGAGCTACGCTACGAGCAGGCGTACGAAGCCTGCGTTCACGATGCCGGTACGACCGGCGTACCACCGGCATCTTGAGAACCGGTGTCGCCAAGGGCAGCGGACGGTGCCCTCCGGCCCTGTGGCACTCACGGGGCAGACGTCCGAGTTCGGAGAAGCTGCTGTGGTCGGCCGGGGGAGTCACGGTCTTGACCGAGTTGTCGCCCGTGGCCCTCACAGACACCTGGTAACGACCCGGCCCTGTGTGGTCCGTGAAGAAGGCCGAGTAGATGCCGTCGCTCTCAGTCGTGTCAGAACCTGTAAACACGCGTCCAACCCTGCCTCGTCATCTCATACTATACTCACCTCAAGAACCGTAGTAAAAAACGTCCGGCTACTAGTGGAGCCTTACTAATTTCCCTTTTATGTGGATAATTAAGATAGATTTAGATTAACACCGCTTCTTCCTCCGACAACCAAATCATGTAATATATGTAAGAACTACTTCTCGGGGTATATGTACAATGCGCAAAAGCTTTTTTTTCTTGAGGTGAAAAAGAGTATAGAGGAGATTACACTTAGTCTACTTTTCAAACTACTTATTGTATTTAAATTAGACACAGAAAAAGGTATGTGCACATAGAAACAATGTTATAACTTGTAACAAAATGTTAAAATTGCCTCTTAAAAAAAGAAAAGAAAACGACATTTAACGCGATAACGTTTTACCCAAAGAGGTGTATTTACGGAAACATTGTGCGACGAAGGCAACCTCAGTATAAAAGCCTACTGCTCTGTTCCTATAAAGCAGAAAGTAGGCAATTGTTCTTCTGTCGATCGTTATGTAGCTACTTCCCTCGACTCGATGCCTACGATCCCATTTGAAATACGCCCATTCACTCTCCTCCCGCGCAGGCGCGGGTTGACACGGCGCTTTTGGTACCCGTCCGAGTGTGCTCTCAGTACAGTTTGACTCGATGTTGCTAGCAGACGTGTCGTTCCATTTATTTGTTTATGGCATATTTTCAAAGTTGAATAAACATACACTTCACAATTTCATTTCATTTATTTTCACCTTAAGGGCCCGGTTAGGGCATTACATAAGGGGGGGGGTATATACATGTTATACAAACAAGGAAAAGAAGAAACACAAGCTAATTAATACATCCAGGTCAAGCTCATTAATCGTACAAACTGACAAAAAATACTAATAACAAGAAAAATGAATCCGTAATCTTGACAGAAATACTTCTGGGTCCATGATGGTGACGATGGAGGATGGTAGGCTGTTCCAGTCGGAGATGGCTTGAGGAAGGAAAGACTGATTGAATGCGTTTGTGGAATCGGAAACACGTTTGATTGTGCAGGAGTTGTTAAGACGAGAAGATGATGATGAGATAGTTGCTAATATATAACTTGTGATGATACTGCGGTACTAATTCCGCGTGAAGTTTGAAACTTGAACCTAAAATTGACTGTGGGGGCCTCTATCTCCGTTTCAATAGTTCACATATCACTGAAATATCGACCATAGCTAGACATCAAGCCAAACATAAAGGTGAAAGAATCCCCGAGATATTTCCATCAATTCAACTAATAGGAACCCAACATTACTATCATAGCATGTCCGATCCTGACATGACGTCACACGCGCCGCCATCTTGTTACGCCTCGATATCGATTGATTCTGTGACAAACAAAGAAATCAGTTCCACTTGATACTTGTGTTTCATGACAATAGTTCCGCGATTTACAAATAAATGTTACATTCGATACGTTAGTTTCATTTTATTGCACTCGGCATGTAAACGTAGTCGCGTGTAAAACTTGCGGCCGTGTCATACACAACCTAGACGTTTTTTTTACACTGATAGCTGTTATGAGCTCTTTTCACCACTGGAAATGACGTCTTTTGTTAATCTTGTAGTGGTAGTGGTAGCAGTTGTCGTTGTTGATGGCGTTGTTGGCGTTGTAGGGAGGTCCGCCGCGTGCAAAGCAATTCGTTACCGCCGAGCTACACCTCAGCTTTTTATTTAGAACGCTTGGTTTGACGAAAAACCGGCGATGTCTTCTGTTTGTCTGCTCCGGGAGAGAGGAAGAAGTTGGGGAAGGGGTGACGTGTGCGACGCTTTCATTGGCACGAAGTGCTGACATCAGCATGCGTCAGCCTCTCCCTCCCTCTTTCCCTTTATTCCTGGCCCTGACAAACTGACAGACACCGCGGGGTTTTCGTCAAAACGAGTGTTTTCGCTTTCGTCAAAGGAGCGTCGCACAGAAGGCGCAGAGTCAGAAAGGAGGAGGCGCCGCAAAGCGGTGGAATGCGGGAGTGCCCAGTTGCCACTCTGCCGTCGCCGGTTGTTCTTTGATCTGGGTTCTTGTAGTTGCTGTGCGTGGGCTGTGATATGTGTGTGCAGTTAAAATGATGGATGTAGTTCCCTTCAGTTTACACGGAAAGAATAAAAACACAGAAAATATACGAGGGACAGACAGACACAGTTCTTTGGCAGCCAATACATCGGCCAGACGGGACGATGCCTCAACGTTCGCCTTAGGGAACACTTTCTCGAAGTCAACAAGGCGTCATCCGACTCCTACCATCCAATTGTTGTCCATGCCCGCACCTGCCAAGATTGCTCTCCTAGCTATGAAAACACTACCGTGCTAGGCTTACACAAGGACAAGTATGGGCGAGAGATAATCAAAGCATTTAAGATCAAAACTGCCACAGACAATGTTTCCGAGCCCTCGCTGTCGTTATCGACATCAGAGATGGACTTCCTAGCGCCGGAGCTGTCATAGAAAAAAAAATCTCCGACAGTTTTCTTCTTTTTCTTCCTTTTCAGGAGGTTTAATTCAGCTATCTTTATTTTTATCTTTTTCTAGTATCTTCTAGCATTTTCGTCTTCACTTAATTTTCTCCGTGACCAAAGTGGTTCATCATAGTGTAATGGGCATCATTCAAATGTAGTTGCTCGTTGAAAGAACTGTTTGTGTCTGTCCCTCGTATATTTTCTGTGTTTTTATTCTTTCCGTGTGAACTGTACTCCATCCAACGCGCTCTGCCAAGTGTACCTAGTTCCCTCCACGAGTGATATGAATGCGGTTCCTTCCAGGAGTAGTATGAATCTGGTTCTTTCCACGTGTGAGACGGATGACCGTACCCAAGGGCGTCGACGTACCCTGACAGGCAGAGAAAGAAAATGGTAAAAAAATCCCTCGCTGGGGAAAGAGGCTGGGGTGATGTTACGCGCCAGAATTAAACCCCAAAGGTTATCCTGGTTATATCCCAAACCGCCCGGTGATAGTTAAGAAATTGCAGAGGGAAGCAATTTGGCGAAGGAAAGAGGTGATACTTTTGGTTTTTAATTTCTAGGCTAAATGGCGCAAGCTACCTCTTGTTGTAAAGGGTACATGTCTTTAGCATCCATCCAGGAAGATCGATTGGTGGATTCTTAAGAGGATATCGCAGCTCCCGAGCCCTATGGAATTCCAATGGCAAATTTTTAGTATTTTTTCTCGAGGACCACCGAACGGATTGACTTGGGAATAGTTTTATTAGAAAGATAATAAAAACTGAGTATTTCCTGATTTGTAATTTTAAAATTTTTGACGAGAACTTAAAGGGACACTTAAGCGGTTTTTGGAGAAGCTACTTGTTGGTGCGATGGCGTTAAGGAAGTGTCAGTGAATGAGTATCTTCAGTTTTAAAAGGCAGAACCGCCTATTAATCACGCAGGAATAAAATACGCGCGGACTCTTTCCTGTACTTGCGAGGACCAATGAAATTATCGTATGTTTGAAAATTTTGGCGGCCTTTGTAAAGTTTCGCTAAAGAAACAATTTTCAGTTTATTTAAATATGTTGTGCATGATAATTTCACAAGACGTAAAATAGTTCTAGTTTAGAATACGCGATACTGCAATTATCGTTTCACAAACAAGGGACTACGTTTTCTCCTTGCCTTCCTCCGCGGGGTGAATTTCCCGTTCCCCGGGATGCGCGGAAGCGCACGTATCTGCGCGCACATGGCGTCGGTGTTGATCATCGACGTGGACGGCGTGGTGAAAGCTCATCGTTCCGCGTAAAAGCGCTATCCCTGACTGTGAATTTTCGTCGTGTGTCGCTATGATAACCCAGCACGTACTAGAAGGGAAGACCCACCCACTCGTGCGGCGATGTCGTGGCGGCACTCTCAAGACAGCAGAAACGCCCGTGCCGTCGTGTTTGTTTACTTCGACTACAGTGGTGCTTTCTACGCATTTGTGTCCTCGAACATCGCCCGGATTTCTTATTTGGCGCATTTCATGCGTGTGCTCAAGTTCAAGGTATTACTGGCGCGTACCGTATAAAGGATGCGAAGTTTCACGCGTTTTCATCACCGGAGAAAAGTTATTAGTGTTAGCAATCCTGAACGCTCGCAACGTCTATCTGATCACGAAATCATATTTCTACGTTGCTATATCGCTGCTAAGATTACATTGTCTTTTATAATCGTAGAAAATGCGTGTGGCGATATTTGTACTATTGCAATGTCGTGTATAGAGTCGTGATCGTCCAAGACGGCGTACGGCATCTTTTTATTTTCTTTTTTCATCCACTGTACCCTGCAAGCCTATCAAGAAAAATCAATAATAAAGCTTTAGGCTATAGAAAACTGTCTGTCTCTATTCTGTTACGGCATTGAGTAGCAGTGCGTCCCCTTTTAGAGGGGCCGCTCAAACAGCTGACGGCGACCCGCTGTGCTTGTAGTGGTTGCAGGTGTGTACGCGCGGCGCAGAGCTGTCGTTCCGGTCGCTCCGGTTGCAACGGACGCAGTCGTAGGTACGCGCTCGTTGCACATGTCTGAACCAGCCTCCCCCGTCCTCCCGAGGCGAAAGTCAACGTGGCGACATCGTTTGACATCACGTAACAGAGGTAACGCTGCGATGTCAAACGTTGGTTTGGTTACGACTTGCCCCAACCGCAAATCGAAGAACGCCCGAAAAGGCCTGCGTTTCGTCGTCCTCGGAACCCGAACAGGACTCCGAAGCGCTGCTATCGTCCACATCGCACGTCGGAGTGGCGTCATAGGAAATCATCCCCAGGTCGGCTGTCCGCCGAAGAATGTCAACCTCCAACGGCATCAGGTCCTCGAGCGTAGAGAACGCCGCCATGATCGAAGCTCGAATGACAAAGAGGTTCGGCCGATGCGGCTACCTCGGGATCACTGCGCGACGGAACGTCGTCCAACGCCATTGGCCCGAGATACTTTTGATAAGCGTGCGAGGACCAATGAGAGTGGTTTCGTTTTCGGATGGATCCGAGGTTTGGCGGCCTTCAATTACATTTTATTAAAGAAATAATCACCGTATGACTATACTATTTGGTTTTAGGGATACTTGGGGCGTCTAAATTCAGCTGTCATCATCAAAACACGAACTCAAAAACCACTTGAGTGTCCCTT